>JAWDEX010199838.1:0-11668 GCA_035221805.1 Trichilia hirta
ACATCCAAGTGCAGCACTCTGGAAATCCTTTTGAAAATGAAAATCACTTCGAAATGCCAAGACCTGCTTATATTCAGCTTGGGTTGCCGGGGAATCTTGCCAGAGTGCAAAATTAAGTAGTGACTAATGGCAGTTTAATTACATAACATGGTTGATATGGTTTAGTAGTTTCACTGATATCGTCCGCTCTTTGCTCTTAGCCCATCAATCTGTAATAAGGACTAATGGCAGCATAGGTGTGGTTTTAAGGGAGACTTATGGTTCGATGTTGGAACCCTGACTGATGGCCAAATCTAAGTGTTTAGGTTGTGAGATATTGATAATTTGATTGGTTTGTGGTCCTTGGGGACTGCATTTCTTATGCAATGTCAGGTTTTATACTTTTGTACTAGGTTGAGATTCCTGTATTTTTGTTTCCCTTTCCACAGTTAAAGAAAATGAGCAATTCAAAGCAAACTTCAGTAGCTTCTGAACCTTCAGAAACTGAGGAGCAAGACAATTCAAACTTAAGCAATGGTGAAAAGAAGACGGAAGAAAAGTCTGAACAGGTTTTGGCAGAAAAAGGCGGTACAAAAATGAAGGATTTGAAGAAAGAGAAAAGAAGTTTATTTGAAAACGGGAATGTTGAGTCCCTGTCATCTGGAAAGAAAATTAAGAAGAGGAAATTCCCATCTAAAGAGGATATATCTAAACTCAGGTAAAGGACAACTCAAGGCCTAACCAACTTGTTCCAGTCAAAAGAATGACAGCATTTCTCATTTTATTGTAGCCTTTAAGTTTCAATTAATATCTTAGTTATTTTGCAATGAACAAAAACGTAATCCAATATAAGAAACATGCTAGATAATTTGCACATGGTGGGTTTGTTGCAATTAAAGACTGACTTTACATTATCTCAGCTTATTGTTGTTATTCTTAAAATTTCTTGCAGAGAAGAGAAGAGAAAAGCTTTAAGAGAAAGAAAAGGTCAGTACAAAGAAGGCGTCAACAAGAAAAGAGAGTGGTAATGAAAAATGATTAATTGGCAAAGCAGGAAACATTGTCTAGGACCAGTAAAGGCGTTTCTGATAAGGAAGGTCGCGCTAGAGGAAAATGAGAACTGGCCGGAGATTGGCTACACAGCGCTCTTGATTGCATGATTATAATTATCTTCTGGACCTAATCAGAAGCTCATGTTCCTCAACCCTTCTGCTGCTGTCTATGATATTTAAACTATCTTCTCTTTGATTATAAGTGGGAAAAAGTAAGATTTGTAATTTTATGGCCTTGGGCTGACCTAATCCCAAATTCACTGAGTCAAAAATTCGACTGTATTTTCTCATTACTAATACTAGAGTCGGTTGATGGCTGTAAATGTGATCATCTGTATCCAAGTTAAACTGCTACATTTCTGCTGCATTTACCAAGGCAGGCAGAGCATTCACTAAGCAATGCTGAGTAAAAATTTGTGTTAAAAGATTTTGCGTATTTTTTATTCTACAACTTCTTTTCATTTTCTTTTTCTTGAACTGTGATGCTACGACCTTTATGATCAGAAAATTTATGGATATAGAAATATTCATAAAAGTTAAAACCCTTGGAATAAAAATTTGCTGGAAATGGGCACCAAAACCTTGATGGAATTTTGCATAAGTGAAAATGAGATATTCTGGGTCTATCAACAATGCATTTCAAATGGCAGGACAAGCCGAGAGTGAGGCAGAAGACGGACACTTAATAGGATATTAAATTTGAAAATTTTTAGAATTATTTGTTATATTTTTAGCTAGAATTATCGGTTGAAAAAATCTTGACAGACGGAATGAAAACTGAAGCGTTGAAAATACCATAGAGACCTCTTAGTATTGCATTTTTATCTAGGCTAGTCCATGATATTTTCCCTTATTCAAGACTCCAGGGGGTTATACGATATTTTCGATGCACTTAGTCAGCCTTTGTGGTAAGATTATGGGAATTTTGTGGATGTTAGAGGATCGAATTTAGGCAGATATTATTAAATTTGTATTTTTATTTGCTATAAAATTATAATATCAAATTTATAAAATATTCAAAAAAATTTTAAAATTTTTTATTGTAAATTTATGTTAATATATAAATATTTTATATTTATTTAAATTTTTATTTATTTTCTAAAATATTTTTATCACTTAAATACATATAAACTTTTAGTATTAGTTTAAAATGAAAATATTCACATGCAATATAAAGTTCATAATTATTAATATTAAATTAAATTGTTGGTAATAAATGATTTTATGATAAATTTTACAAATTAATTTATAAATTGTTTTAATATAAAATAAATTTTTCTAAAATTACAAGTATCAATATAATCACAAAATATATTAGATTTTTTTATTTTTATTTATTAAAAAGATTTAAAAAAATAAATTAAATATTCCTGAATATTCATAACAGATACATATAGATAACTGAATATTTTATCACACCAAAAACACTTCAAATTCATCACAAATTTTTATTTTTATTTTTAATTTAAAATCTGTTTCAAATTCGTTAAAAAACTATTAAATCTTTTCTATTAAGTTCGGGTATTAACAAATTTGGAAGTTCCCCATTGCCGTCCCTAAAACCCGACTACCATTACTCGATCAATATTTTTTCTCAATTGAAAGACGAAGTTACAAGGACCAAAGGACGGACATGCAAAAATCAAAGAATAGTAAAATGATACAATACTAATTTAGAAAATTATAAATTAATTATACAGTAATTGTAAATTATAAATTGTAAATTGTAAATTGAATGTACTTTATTGTTTATATTTATATTAAGAAAAAAAAATTATAAATAATAAGCATAGACGCACCACTTATTTTAAGATAATTTTAAAATGCATATGTATTTACTTTAAAATTTATTAATTATAATTAACAAGACCATTTTACTTTTCTCATGTTTTAATCATTTCACTAATCATTGCAATAATTACTTTTGCATTAATACCGCTAACAAAAACCCATTCGACAGTCCGTGCCAAGCTCATCAGGTCGCCCTGTCTGAATCCTTGACTTCGTTTTATGTATTTATGGACAGTGCCACCAGCTACTTGTGTTTTAGACCCTAAACCTTGGATCGCTGTCTTTTCTATGATACCACCACCGGCATAATTTTGAGCTGGCTGAACAAGAAACGAGAAAAGATAAAAAAAGGAGAGAAATTTTCTATCTAAGACTTGCCTGATGTACCTGCCAAGCTCCCTTCTCACATTGAGTTTCAGAGAACTCGTGCTCTTTGCAACGTAGATGCTCCTATTCATGTAGTTTTCCATCTACCCTCTAATTTATTGTTCTTTCCTATATCGCAATTATACGTTTATATGATTCCTTAGAGATTGTTACACTTTTTTATGGCATTTCTAATTGACCACCCTTTATGTATTTCTCCATGTATTGTAAAGTTCGTTGATTTGCTTTGGTCATACTGGGAAGGTTGAAATTTTCATGTTGGTTGCAACATAAGATGCTTCCATTAATGTATTTCTCTCTGACCCTTTTAGTTTTGCTCATGTCTGGGATTTTTCTACGTATGTCATGAAGTTTGTTAATTTTCTAAGCGTGTTGCAAGAACGAAAATTTTGCGTTCATTAGCATGTATATGCTTCAGTTAATTTGTTTCATAATGTCATTTTCTGTTTCTTTATCAAAAAAAAAAAAAAAAGTGTGCTGTTCATTTTGTTCCATTACCGTATAGAGTGTGGGGGTGGGTTTTGGTTTTATTTGTCTCTTAAATATTTTGCGTTTATGATTTTGCTTGTGTAGACAGAGAACGTAACATATGGTGGTGCTTATGCTTCAATGGGAGTTGACAATAGCTTACAATTAGATAATTCCGCAACAGTTTGAGAGTTGAAGTGATTCGACTTACAAAAGATCATATGGGGTTTGATTGATTGGTCTTGATGCATCCATTGCAAATGCATTTCGGAGGATCCTCAGAGCCTAGTCATGCAACCATGCACAGTTTTAGGATTTTCGATTTTCATGCTGATGAAGACTCGCACATACCGGATTTCATTTACATGTTATTCTGTATTGTAGTCTTGAGTAGTTATTGTTCAATTTTTGTGGAATTGATGATGAGTCTCAATCTGAGTGTTATTTTCTACTTTGAATGAGTCTAGAAGAATTGTGGTATGAATGTATAGAATTTTATAGTATCTCCTTAGGAAAGTATACTAGTTTTTTGCTGTGTTTGTCTAATTATGTATATAGGGCTGGATCCAGGTCCCCACAAGTTTTATACGAATCTCTGCACAATTTTTTAAACGTTAGATTAATGCGCTCTCGGTGGTTGAGATTACATTTAACATTGTACTGAATACACATATGAGGTGCAATTTAAACCATTCAAAGGGTATTAATCCATTAGTATATAAATACTGAAAGAAGTGTCAAGAATTGAGGAACACACACACACAAAATGCATATTGTCAAATGCCCTTTCGGAGAATGAGGCAATAACTTGAAATTACCCTCTCTGTTAAGCTTATTGCATTTTCAAGCTTAAAGAATTTGTGATATTTTGTTCACATTTGCAGGCGTTGAAAGGAATGTGTTCTTTATTCAGTCTATTTCCTTTTTCTTTTGTGTTAAATGCCATTATTTTATGATTAATTAATTTGACTTCACGTCATTCCTGTTTTGATCATTTTTTAGTGTGAATGCTATCATTTTTGTATCCACGTGGCAAGGTAGTCGGGGAACCTGGTAATTAATAGTAGTGTTATGATTATTATGCATGGAGCTTCCCACCATGGCTATTGAAAAATTACTTATTGCGACCAATACATCAGTGGAAGAAGATGAGGTTCTTGCTCACAGATTGGGCGTTATTCCAATCATTGTTGATCCACGAATTTTTGCATATATGTCAGATTCGTTAAAAATATACCTATTGGTCTTTTAGATTATACGTGACCATTCTAAATTTTATTCTTATGTTCTGGTTAACTCTGTTGCTTTTGAGCATTGAATGTCCATTCTTTTGGTTTTCTATTTTTCAGAAAATGATACATCAAATGAAAAGAACACCGTTGTTTTTAAATTCCATGTTCGTTACCAGGTGGACCCCATCTGACTGGTATGTTGGTGGTTCTGGTGATCTATACAGACTTGTTGAGCTTTTTGCTTTAATGAAGTTGATGGTTACTATAGTGATGGCCGTTTATCTAATGATTGTATTAAATGTAGTAAAATCTAATAAATTGAAGTGGTTAGCAAATGGAATGAAAACCAGATTTAAGCCATCATCAAAACCACGCACTTACACTTTATGTAGTTGCAGTCAAGACTCCTTACCAGAATTTTCCAACAATCCAATCACACCCATGTTAGAAATTACTATTGCTAGACTTAGTCGTGGTCAGGTAAAATTTCTCTCCTTTTTTGGTTGTCACACAGTTAGATATGGCACGATTTGCTTCTGAGCATCATTTGTGTTAAGTGAATATATATAGATAAGTTGTTTGGAAGTTCGACTGAAAAGTGGTTTCCTCAGTCTTCAAATCCACTTATTAGTAGATCGAGGCCAAATGTCACGTCTGATCAAAATTGATTCCTAATAAAGTGAAAGAATTATCATCTTCTAGTTTGAAATGAAATAATTTCAACTACCGCTTCTCTTTTTATAAATAACTGGAAATTTTGGAGGTATAATATTTATTGAATTCAAATGTCAGTAAACATCATTGGTTTGTAGGAAATTGAACTCGAAGCACTGCCATTAGAGGCATGGGTAAAATGCATGCAAACCGGTTGCTAGTGCCTGGTATGGGATGCTTCCTGAGGTCACGAAATCCTATTGAGGAATCAATTCTGAACAATGTCGAAGCTTCCTTCTCTATTTGCTTTTCTCGCTTTTCATTTGAAGCTGTTGTTAAGATTTAATTCATTATTTGTAGGTTGTGTTATTGGAAGATGTTGAAGATGAGGATGCTGAAAAACTTGTAGAGACTTGCCCAATTAATGCATTTGATATTGAAGATGTTGGCAATGGTGAAGTGACTTTGTTATCGTTTCCTGTGTCTTCTCTGCGTGGTTTAGACTGGGAAATTTGCTTGCAAATAAATATTTATTTAAAGCGTTTGTTTGAATAATGTGTAACTGTAGTTAGATCCAGTGCAATATACTACATAAAGTCTTCTAGTCAAGCTGTTATGATATGCAATCGTGTAATAATTTCCATTTTTCCAAGCAAAACTCTCGTTGTTTCTTATTGGCACAATTTTGTTGGTAAGCAAGTGAAAATAACGCAACAGTACCATGACCACATGCTTGCACACTTTGTTGGGAATGCATAAGAATTGGCAAAGAATGGGAGGAATGTCGGCCTCTATGTTGATCATTTCATATGAGATGCCATGCGTGTAATGAATTGGAAATATATAAATATAAAAATTAGCTGGCACGTAAGATGATGGCAAGGTGGCTTTTTTTTTTGTGATCCCGTGGAAAATATTTCTTCCTCTACTAGACGTACGTTGATACCTAAATTCTCCTGAGATAACAAATTCAGTACATCGCTTGAGTTTTGTCATTGCAACTAGCTAATCGGTCAGAAAGAGTGTAAGCTCGCCTCGGATCGGAGTTCCGTGAGTTTTACCTGAAATTCAAATAAAAAATTTAGGAGTAAAATCAATTCTCTAACATATAAACTCCGATACTTAAATCAATGACTAGCCAGAAAGAGAACGAAGCTGAACAATAAGAGAGAGAAAGTGTTTGAGGTTTATATTGACTCGGACTGTCAGCTAGAGAATTTGTTTAGTATATAGGTGATCAGTGCTTTCTCTCGTTTTCTTTCATAATCGTTCACTGGGAGACCACCAACCAAAAAAAGAATTTCTTTTTTATAGCAAAAACAGTACTTATAGTGACTTTTATAGTGACTTTTATAAGTGTAAGTATCGAAGAACGAAAGTCCGATTTGATAGTAAGCGACTGACTTGTGTGGCCAACATGTCATTTCACTATCATTTTTTACTAGAATAGGGTGATACAATAAATACCCACAATATATAAAGTATAGTGTCTCAAGTCTTAAATGTGATAGGATATTTTAACAAATTTTGAAAACTGTGACTCGATTATCAGTTTGAATCTCTCGTTTTTGGTCGAATAAAGTTCGAGGTCACCTCAAAAATCTAAAGCAAGCGCCTTGAATCAGTAACCTTGGATCGCCCTTTTGTGTGGACCTCAGAAGAAGGACTCTGAAAAAAAATCCCTCGACACTGTGTAACAATGGGATATTGTTACTCATCCTGAATGATTGGGTTTAGGCACTAAAATTTCTTACCTCTAACCATTTCTGTTTCTGAAATTTTCTTGTTACAGTTTTGAGTCCGAAATTATGTACTATTGTTCATTAAAAGCTTTAATAGTGCAAGTTCTCATTTTTCATGTGGTCTCTCTCTCCGGTTACCATTGAATCTACTGGAGCATTACCTCCTGAAGTTTCATTTACTAAGCCTGTGAAGATTTTGGAAGACAATTGTGAACGTGTGATTACCGAGCTTTGTTAAAGTCTTGTTTGATAGGATATGGTCGATTCTAAACAAAGCGATAGTTTTCCATTCTTGTTTTTGCTCATTTAACTTCATTTTAGAAATGTGAGTATTTCTTTTGGTTCAGTTCATAAATACGAGATCACTTTGCCATGTATTTAGTGGAAAATGAGTTGTCACAAGGAAAACATTATTTGTAAAGTGGTCGGCCCAATTTTTGTATTGTGATGAAATTATTCTTATCTAAGTTCTGTGATTCCTATTCTTATTATTCAAAATAATTCTCAAAAATAATGATTGAGAGTTAGTAAATTTTTGGATTTCCACATCCATACACTCTGTCCTTGCTTCATCCCTGTCAGTACAGGTCTTTTTTTAAGCTTTTTCTCACTGCAGTTTTGCTGTAATTCTTGCGAAGTTTCAGATACTGCAAAATCTTCCAAACCTTCCCGTACTCTGATGGCTTTACACAGTCGCCAATATGAAGCATGTGGTCATATCTGTCCATCACAACAAAAGATCCTTGGTCTGCTCTGTCACTTCACAAGCCTGCTTCAGATTTGCTGAAGATTGATTAATTTTGGTTTAATTTCTCAAATATAACCGGTGGAATTAACCCCCAAAGCATTTTCATAGTTTTTATATTTTATTAAGCAACAATAAGTCATTCTCTATATTTCTTGACATTTTTGTAAGGAGAAAAATTCATTAACATGGTATTCTACATAATCGCTTTTTATACAGAGATTAGTTGGTTTTTGCTTTTGAAACATATTTAATTTAATTAAGCACAATTTCAAATGGAATTAACATGGAAAAAATTCTTCGCGTTCATCAAGTGTTAAATACATAAGCATGAATCCAAATATTGACACCTAATGTTCAATATAAAAAAACGTCACTATTGTAAACCCTAAATGATGACTAGGCCAAAGCTGAGTCTTGAGTTAATCCAATGCCATAATCTGATGATTAAACTACTCTTAAAAACATAATTAAAAGTCGAAAGTCATGATCCAGATCTGACCCACTGGTTAGGCAGGTCAAATGAATCAAATGACATATACCCAAGTTATTTATTTTTTGTTCATACCAAATGCTCAAAACCAGCATGTCTTTAAAGTGAACCGACTTTTGCAAGTGGTTATGGTTTCATTGAAAATTAAACTAAAAAAATCCAAAAATGGGTTGCTTCTACATTTCCTATTAGTTATTTGAAATGTGTTGTAAACATCAATTATCTACTGTTTTCATAAGTAATAATTGTTAACATGTGCTGTCCATGCATTATATAATTATTAACATCTTTGAATTTTTTTTTTTTTTTTTTTTTTTTTTTTTGTAATATAAAATTTGGTAAATAGGTTGTCCTATCTAACTACTCAATTGCTGTCCAAATACAAGATAAGACAGCAACAATTTGAGATAGAAGTTGGAGGTTAGATTGAAATGTCAAATCTGATAAAACACTAGGCAATTGCAAAATTCGATCTCTTAAATTTAATGTCAGTATAATCAATTATGCGTAACACACAACGACTGGAGTTCTGTTGCAGACATTTATGAAGTTTCTTTTATGCTTTCAGTTAAGTATTCCTTAATGTACACTCCTAACAAGAGATTAGCAAATATTCAATATTAGGGTTGTGAGAAGAAAGATTATTTTTAAAGCATTTAATAAGCTGTCTCATTTTTTGTCCAAAAGATTTTGAGAAACAAATCTTCCTGGAAGATTTAGCTCTTAGGCTCGTTACTTAAACATTCCTTTTCCAAGATACTGTTGTCCTTTTCTTTTTTGTGTATGTTAAACACGAGTGGTATTATTTCATTCAACATCCTTAGATAGTGTTGGGATTAATGAGGATTTTCTGTTCACTTTTATCAACTTCATTCACCTGTGAATTTTCACTTCCCCAACACAAATATATTCATTGAACTTCGTTGTCATGCTTCATTTATCACAAAACGAGGTCCCACCTACCTTCTGCATATATTTGTATATTTCATGCATTAGAAAATTTTCCCAAATCCTGAGATAGAGGGCAAAAAGAAACTGCAATCTTAATAGTTTAAATCTTGAATTTAATATATACTAAAAGGAAGTCTTAAGTTTAAAGTTCTCACATTTATCTTTTTGTATTGTTACAAGCTTATCTATTTTATTTCATCACTCTCACCCCATTGGCCTGTCAACACTCAAGAATGAACAAATCAACCAGACCATGAACTGATGGACCATTTGCCATAACTTGAAGAACATCTATAAAAAATCAGAAAAGCATTAAAAAAGCTGTTTATGGACCACCAGAAAAGGTGGCAAAAAGGGAGGCAACAGGTCATTCCCAAAGACTTTGAAGCCCTAATTGAGAAACTCAAGAACTTTCAAAGCCCAAAAGCATGAGAAGAGACAGCTTAGAGCATTTTTAGGGCCATATATTTTGACAAACACACTAATTTGTTAGAATTTTACTAAAAAAATATATCCTTAAAATATTTATAAAATTTTTTATATTTGATAAATTACTTTTTTTTAATGTATTAAAATTTATCATTAATTACTATATTAAATATTATAAATTATTATAAATAATAAATGTAAAAATCTTATACCCTAAAAACATTTGGGAGTAAAATCTTACGTTTATGAATGCTTCAGTCACTAAATAAAACAAAATACATTGAAAACAATAATATTGCATATCAAAACACTGACTTTGACTCCCCTTTGCATCGTAGGCCTAACCCAAACCCTCTTTTTTGACACGCAGAAAACTTCTCTTTTTTATTCACTCTCGAAGTTTCTTTCAAACTTTTTTTTCCTCCTCTCTCCCCACACATTTCAGAGCAGTAGAGCTCTCGCACATCAGGCTCTTTTATCGCTCTCTACAGTGGTGTAGTGAATGAATAAGGTATTCGTGAATGAGTGAGTGGGTGCTCTCCATTTCTCTCCCCTGCAAAAGCGAAGTCTCAAAGTTGTGATCTTTAACACTATAAGGTACACTATGATGAATATTCTTTAGCTTGTTCTTATCTTCTGCCCTTCGGTTTGTGTTGTGCATTATTACGTTATTAGAGCAACCACATTTGGTATGATATTGATCGACTTCGTTTCACTTTCGTATCCAAGGCTTTAGTTTCTTAAAGGATTGTTTTTTTTTTTTTTTTTTTTTCTGGAGATAACATTTGATCTATGTTGCATGCAGCTTTCGACCTTTCTTTTTGTGCTTTTGGCCTTTATCCTTAAGTTTTTAGTTGCATGGTTCTTCGCTTTTACAAGAGTAGATGTTTCAGTACTTCAGTTGGCTTAGAATGAGTAAATTTTTCGTGTCATGTGACAGATCAGGTATGTTTGCTCTTGTAAGGTGCGCTCTATTCATCTTAGTTTAGGGTTCAAGATATGAATTCCGTATCTTAAAATATTGTCTGGTTAGAGTTTTCCGTTATGTTTTCTGTTTCTTTGATATCTTTTAGTTGTAGAAAATTTCTTACTTTCCTTTGCGGTCAATTGTAGAATCCATCCTACTGCGAATGGACTTACAGATGAGAACAATTCGTACTGCTAATGGAGGGAGCCATATGTTGATGCTTGGGGAATAATGGATTTATGTGATATGATCTGCTTAACAATTCTGCTTTCTTTCAATGGCCTCAAAACCTGGTATAAGTAGTTCCCCAGAAAAGCAAAGGAAATTTGTTGGTAGTCAAACATCTGAAGGGAATTCTGGCCGGCCTTCACCTTTACAGGTTACAAAGACGAGCAAATCTGAGCCAGCTACCCCCAAAAGGGTACCTAAAAATTCCCAGCGAAGTGCCTCAAAACAATATTCTGGAGAACCTGTGAATTCTTGTAAAGCAGATTTTGTCAATACCTTGCCCGATAAGGTACATTCAAGTTTAACATTGGGCGAACTGAAACAAGTGCCAACTTATGTGGGCTCTGAATTGAGTGAGTCTAAAGGCTCACTGCAGGATGGTGATGATCTAGAGAAGAAAACGACAGTGCATGTGGTTGGCCCAACTTCACCTAAAGTTAGTGACGGGACCAGCAGTCTTGCTAAAACCAGCGGAAGTGCTAGAATCAGTGACCGAGGTAATTATGTTGAGAGTGGGAAGAGTAGTATGTGTAGAGGTAGCACGAGCAGT
>JAWDEX010199869.1:0-11665 GCA_035221805.1 Trichilia hirta
TTAATAATAGGATTTGGAAAATGCAAAACTCATTCTCCTAAACTGAGTTAAACTTAAAAAAGGTTTAAGCTTTGTTTTGTGCCTTTTGAAAAAATCGTGATCCAGAAATAAACGAAACCTTTCTTCTACGCCTCTTTAAACTCCTTCAGATGCTGCTGCTAGGAAAATATTTTTTTCACTGTCTTGTTTTCATGAGACTGTTTTTGATGTACACTAATAAACACATACAAAACTTAATTTCATGTTTTTTTTTTTTTCAGAAATCAGTCTCTCAAAGATAACATTGCAAAACATTGATGGACAGGCCTTTAAGTTATAAAAGCAATTTTAAGCTTTTCTGTATTCTCTAATGGAAAACTAAGAATTTTAAGGTTTTCTGTCTTCTCAAATGGAAAACTAAGTTTTGTAATAGGATTGGCATCTAACTTTTCCAGCTTTCATGGTTATCCCAGTTTTCTTTCCAAATTTGATTTCTGGTAGTGTATGCTTGTATGGTGATTAAATATATATGAGTTGTTTTCATAAAGCTCGATTACATGGGTCAGGGGACTAATGACCTTAAATATTTAGTTCATGTCTATATCTGAGTCAATATAATTATCTTTTCTTTTTGAAAATGGAAGAATCTTTTTTGTCATCAATATTAATTTTTGATGCATGTATTTTGGTCATCGTTCGTTACTCAACATCTTCTTGTTCAGTTATACTTGGATAGCCCAGCATTTGATGTACATTTTTTAATTATTAGGCAAACTTCACGGGTTTTTATGGTCAAATTTAGTCATGAGGATTTCAAACTGAGATTTTGCTAGTGTTTTCTTTGGTTGGATGAATGAGAAGCAATCTTCTTTGAAAATGATGTAGAACTTACAGTTCATGCACTTGACGATAATTAGATAATTGGTTTGTATCAATGGGGGGAAAAGAATTTTGGATTTTTTTTTTAATTAATCATTTAATTTTAGCAGCTGACTTGGAAGCCGATCTGTATACATTGGTCAACAATCCTTCCCTTTTCTCTGCCGGGAAAAACTTAACCTGTTCTCATTGCATTTCTATAGCGTATTGGGAACTTAAATTAATGCTTTCTTAGGCTTCTCCTTCTTTATGGCTATGCTAAACCCATGTGTCCTACTGTTTGGATGGTGGGAGGACCTATCAATTTTGCCAATTTCACTTTACTGTATGCTCTTTTCTGTTTCATGAATTACTAGTAATTTACAATGGAAGAATAAACACATGCACAGATATGGAGATACATAAAAAGAGTCGGCTTTTTTACCAAGTCAAGTTTATTTTTAAATGCGCAATGAACTGTAATTCCAAGCATTTTATTGCAGTATTTGTGAATGTTAATGGTAACTTGAGCTTTGAGTTGTATATTGAGGAAGAATAATGAGAAGAAATTCACAAAATATCGTTCTTTAGGTCTCCTTGTTCACTGAAGTTTTTTGTAAATACTTGCAATTTAATACCTTTTATACTGTTTCCCATGAATGAAAGTTTTTTTTGCCACTTCGAGACCTTCTAAATGTGTTTTTTTGCTGATTACAGGTAGTTTACATGGCTATTGTTGGATCCTTCCCGTTCAACTCGTTTCTTTCAGGAGTACTTTCTTGCATTGGGACAGGTGTCCTTGCTGGTAAGTGGCCTATGTATAACAGTTTGCAAAGACAAAATCCTTGTTATCACATAAAGATGTCTCATTTTGAAAAGACTGTTTGGTATTTTGATTGCAGTTTGTCTTCGTATTCAAATAAACAAAGACAACAAGGAATTTAAGGTAACCCTTGTTCTGGACATTGTCTTGTTGATCCATTGGCTGCCTAGACTACATAAAAATAAAATTTTAGTTTGGCATATTCTAACTCCAATTGGTTTGACGAATTCAGATTGTTAGATCTCACTTGCCCAATTTTTCCTCAATCTCCTAACTGTACTCAAGAAGTTGGGAGAAGTGAAAAATGAGTTGTTTTGTAAATAAAAGTGAAACTACCTTTTTTATTGGTTTCTTGTTCGGATGGTATTATTTGACTAGAGTTTACATTTTGCTCATCAAATTGCAGGATTTAGCGCCAGAGCGTGCTTTTGCAGACTTTGTTCTCTGCAATCTAGTGCTGCATTTGGTGATTATGAATTTCCTTGGATAAAATTAGCCTTGGATCAACTCAAATACATTTTCCTTGGTTGATGACAGAAAGACTTAGTTGTAAAAGTAATTGATGACATCAATGAGGGCATTTTTCTTAGATTGCCACTTAGCAATGAATGAAATATGGAGCTATAGAGTATCTTTGCCCTGCTAGATGTATTAGACTTAACGATTGAGAGTTTTACAGATATCAAACATTGAGTGGTCTGTCTATTTCTTTTGAAATATTAGAACTGTTTTTTCTAAATAGATTTCTTCCAACCTATGCCCTTTTACTCTTTCATATTTATTAAATATTTTTTTATAATTTTATTTATAAAGTTAATTAGAAGTTAATAATATCAAATATGTTGTATATGGTACATAGTTTGAGTTTGACATCCAATAATAGGGATATCAATTTGTATTATATTATCGTATGTATATGGTTTGTTTCATAGGTCGGTATAACAAAGTTTTAGGTCGACAACAATAGAGTCAGTCCATTCATTGATTGTATCATAATTTGAAGGATGAATCTTTCTAATACAATTTATTTATTAACTAAATAATATAACTCGAATAAAAATGATTAATAAATTAGTACAACTTCAATTAAATGAATACAATTAAGTTCAAATTTAATTAGTTTAACTTTAACATAAATATAAATTAATTTTAAAAACTAAATGCAATCTAAAAATAAAAATTATAAAAATAATAAAAATATCCAAATAAAATAATAAAATAATTAATAATTAAATTATAATACCTTTGTATATTTTTTAACATTTTATAAATATAAAAGAATAATAATATAATATTGTTAAATAAATTTAAAATATTTGTTTAATTAATCTTATTTAAATTAATTAATAAATAAATATAATTAAATTACCACCCCTAGCCATTAATTGGCTTTGAAATTGTTAATCGAACTTTGAATGTGATTTGTTTCTTTTATTTTCTTTCTTTCTTTTATTTTTTTTTTTCCTCTAAAAGGATTGGATGTGATTTGTTAAGAAAAATATAGAAATAAAAAACATTGAATTTGCTTTTTTGCCATTTATATTTTCTAGGGTAGGGATAAAGTCAAGGTCCACAGAACGTTCAGCTATTATTCTCGCATAACGACATTGAGAGCATTAATAGTAGGCATTTTGTCATTTTCAATAATACTACCAAAACTGTTCAAAACATGATTGATATAACTAAATTATAAAAAATTTAATAATATTAATTAAAATAAATTAATCCTATTAAAAATTAATAATACTAAATATTTTTATTTTTTATTTCTCAAATTAAGATATAATTAAGAATATTAATCATATCCTTAATTTATATCAACAAATGCAAATTAAAAAAAATAATAAAGAGATGATTCGTGTCATCAACTGTTCACTACAAAGCAAGGAACATTACAAAGAGAGGCAGCTTTAATTTCGAGCGCCACCGTCATGGACGGCTCTTGTTTGAGGACAACAGAAGAAAACTCCGTTCGTCCCACGGGAAATAAATTAATTAATAAATAAGTTCATTAATTAATTAATTTTAAAAAAAATGAAAACTTTCAATCCATACAGGGAGACAGGTGTCACGTCAGCACTCGCCTATTCGTCGATGAAAATCACGTGCCTCACAATTCCTTCTAATCCGTTTCCTGATAAGGGAGGTAGTGCTCCTTTACTTATACTGAATTTCACATCTCTGCCCCTCTCTCTTTCATTTTTCTACTTCCTCTCTGGCGAAG
Organism: Trichilia hirta; assembly: GCA_035221805.1. Taxonomy (NCBI): domain Eukaryota; kingdom Viridiplantae; phylum Streptophyta; class Magnoliopsida; order Sapindales; family Meliaceae; genus Trichilia; species Trichilia hirta. The sequence goes on from JAWDEX010199869.1 coordinate 3,885, forward strand.
GAAAGGAATGTCTTCATTGTCTCTGACATTTTACACCACCGCTTCTCCTGGGGGTTCGTCTTCTTTATCATCTTCGTTTTCTCAACTCAAGTTTTCTTCCTCTGTCTCTCATCGGTCTTCTTCCTCTTCTTCGTTGTCGTTTCGATCCGGTACGGGGAGGTCTTCGTATTCTTCTTCCAGTTCTTGCGGTTTCTGCTCAGTCAAGGTTCAAGCAATGGCGAAGATGGTGCAGGATATGGAGTCGACGGAGAAGAATATTGTGTCGGCGAGCTCTTGGAAAGATGACGAGAAGAAGGAGGTCAATCACTCGCGAACTTTCCTTGACGCTCGTACGGAGAAAGGTTCGGTTATTTAGCAGTTTCTGTTGTTGCTTCGTTTATTTGTTTCTTTCGTTATTTGACGCGAATGTTTGATATAGTGCGAGGCGATATGAAATGCTGAATCTTGATACTTTGTGGCAGAGGCTATTTGAACATCTTACATAAGTGATAAGGAAAATATGGATTCTTGACTTTATTTAAGTTTATGAGGTATATGTGAGGGAGCCATGTAGCTGTGTTGTGTGAAATGTATGATATATTTTTTTTAGTAATAGTCTTAATTTTTAATATTTGCTTTGTTTCAGTTTATATTTGGAAATAAAATTAAGATCATGAGGATAAGAGCTTTTTTTCTTTCAGAATAAAGAATGTAGTGGACGGTATCTTGTTTTAGAATGATCGGCGGCAGAGCATTCAATTTTTTGGCATACTGCATATTGAGCCTTTAAGTTGATAAACGCACTAACAAAGTGGATCCATGCTCTATGTTGGTCTGTTTAGTACCATTTATAAATTTTTAATTATAAAATTTTGTCCGTTCGCTGACCTAATAAAAGTGGAGCTGATTCTGATTTGTTTGGAGAACTGTTATGTATCAATAAATCAATTGTCCAATATCAACCGTGCTAAGCTTTGTAATGAAAATTTTCATCCGTTGAACATATTCATTGCGTCTTTTCCTAGGCTGCATTTGGTGGGTATTTTACCAGTAACGACAAAGATTCATTAGTTGACATGATTAGTGAACTACGCCAAGAAGGTTATGTCAGCTGAAAAAATTGTGAATAAGGTTCTGAGGTGTTTATATATAAATCACTAAAACCTAGAAAATATTTTCTAGTAGTTCCCATTTTTTCCAATGCTATATTTTTTGGAATATTATACTGACTATGTCAGTCTGTCACTGTTACCATTGGAGTACTTGTATGATAAATACCTTGTCCAATATGTAATGGGTTTTGTACAACGCATACCCACTGCACCATAATTTTGTATGGATTTAGTTGTTTGACTGTTTATTGTGGTTGGTATTTACTCATTCAATGCCTGTTTTGGTTTATGGAACTGCCTGAATGACTAACTGGATTCTGTTATAAACAAATGAACAGTTGATATCTAAGAGCTTATTGAGTTGAGAATTGGATAAACTTATGTGAATTTAGATGCACCCAATCATGGGAGTCTTTACACTTGGCTTCTGTTATTTGCGTACAAATCTTTATTGGGTGGCTATGTCAAATACAAATTTTTATCTTCCTTTTGAGGTGAATTTCTTGTGTACTCTTTCCCAAAATGAAGACTCAGTTATATTACCCATATATCAAAGTTTTCTATGAAGTGAAACTGTAATCTACTATGTACAATCTATTCTTCAGCAGTTGCTGCGTCGCTGTTACATCTCATCATTACTAACTGAAGAGTATTAAGGTCGTAAATATGATAGTAAATTTCATAGGCTAATGATTCTTTTCCCCAAAAAACATGTCTAAGACAAATTTTATAAGCTGTAAAGATTTATTGTTTGCATTGAAATAGATTTAGAGTTTAAAAAGTTAATCTTTCAGTAAAGCAGAAATAACATTATAAAACTAACACACATGCACGCACAGATAGCTAGATAGAGGTGGGGAGCTTCAACAGATCCAAAAGATATATGGAACAACAGTAAAAAATATTATTCTTTTACTTGTTAGTGCAACTTTACTCTATGGTGTTTGCAAATTTACTGTTGTATTAAATATCCTATGCAGAGCTCATTTCTGGAGTTGCTAAGGAAGTTGAAGCGGAAAGGCTGTCTTCGAATGTTGCCTCAGGGATGGAAGAGTTGTATTACAACTATAAAAATGCAGTAAATATATATACTTGAACATGCTTTGATGTAATGAATTGGTTCTGTTGGTTTTGAAATGTATAGTTGATGTGCTTTTTTTATGCCCCTATGGAATGGTGTCTTACGAGTGTGATGTTCTCTGTTCAATTATGTGTTTTCATTCTGAATTATTTCAAGTTAGCTTCCTTATCAGCCAAGGAACTGAAGTTGCTTATTATATACTAGCAAGAACAAACACTTGATACTAGACTATGCCAGAGTAGGCACTATAAACTTCAAAAACAATTTATACTCACTTCAAGATTGTGTGACTTAAGATACCCTTTATCAACTTCATTGGTCTTTCTTGATATGTGACGGACTTCAAATCATGCTTCAAAATTTAGTTGTATAAGACTTAAGTTAACCAAATAGTTTTATCTATTTTTACAAGACTATATGCGACTATTTATTAGAACATTTGGATCCATTAGGTCAAGATTAAATAAGTTTCCTTTTTATTGTTCCTGCTTATCACAAGTGTTGATGATGCTTGGCCTCATATATAAACATCTGCAAAGCCTTAAGTGTCCAAGAAGCTGTCCGGATGACTTTTTGTTACATTCATCATTGGAATTTAACTTACAGAGTTTTGCAAAGATCAATGTTCTAAGTCTACTATAGGATTTTCCCTTGATGTGTAGATCATCAGTTTGCTTTTTCGCTTTTACCTGAAGTATCAATATTTAATATTCAGCTATTCAGTTTTTCTTGTCACGAAAATTGTTACTGTTTCCTTATGCTATTAATAAAAGCAGAAGCTAATTGAAGCTCTCCTTTTTCACAATTTCTATCATGGATATGCTAGAAGTTGATGATGTTTCATTAATTTTTTTGTTCAATCAGAATGTAATTCCATTTGAATATAAGCATAAGTTTTAAAGAAAGAAAAATTAGATATATGATTAGAAATTTATCTTGGTGCAAAACTTCAGTTACTTTTGGTGCAAGAAAGCTACCATGAAAAATTCACTGGAACTACATTCCCTGGATGTGCTGCATTCTTCTTAGAAAGAAAATATTCTGGCATTGTAATTTTTTCATTACGTGAGTCTTATGAAACTTGAAAGAAGAATCATGATTAATGTAAAATTGCCTTGCTATCCAAGTTCTACTTGTACTTTTCAGACAAGTTTTGATGTGCCATCACAATAAGCTTGTCTACATTACATTTCAGGTCTTCCAAAGTGGAAACCCCAGAGCAGATGAGATTGTATTGTCAAATATGGCTGTTGCATTTGATCGTGTATTGTTGGATATAGAGGTAATCTAGAGTTTGCGAATGAATATGTGCTCTGTCTCAGCCAATATATTGGATACCAACTATCAGTTTACTTGAACTTCTTATATAACTGTAATCTTGCAGGACCCATTTCAGTTCTCACCATATCACAAGTCAATGAGAGAGCCATTTGATTATTACATGTTTGGTCAAAATTATGTACGCCCTTTGATTGATTTTAAGTGAGTCAATGACTTCTTTATCATCCTTATTCATATAATTTCAGTAGTTTGTGCATGTAATCTGTATAAAGCACCCTGAAAATTGAGACATGCCTTTGCAACAGAATTCGTTGTGTTAATTTCACAGTTCATACCATCACGGAAGAAAGACAACATTGGATGCTCAAGTTTGTCCCAGGGCTTACATAAGAATGTGACAAATTTTGATATAGTTGATATGTTGTTATTTTGTGATAAGAGTTTACTGAGTTATGCTTTGCCTATGCTTAGTGGTTTAGGGTATTAAGTTTATCTACATATGGTTCTTTGATTGCATATTATTGACAAGTTATCTGTTTGTTTAGTTTTCCCCAATCAAGGTTTACCTTGGTTTAATCATCTATTTGTTTTCTTGTTTACTATCTGTAAGTTTGTCCTATCCATTGAAACTTCTTTTTTCTTGAATATCTAGCACGTGCAAATGTTTTTATAAGTAATAACTACAGTGTAATAATTAAGATTGGTAAATATGTAATATGTAAATGCAAAAGTCGATAAAAATCTGTAGGTGGAATAGTGTGAACCACTGAAAGAGTGAGAGCTTTGAAGTATATGGCCTTGATGTTCACTTGATCGGAAGGATTTCAAGTATAGAAAATAATATTTAAACGTGGTTTCTCTAAATGGGGAGATATTTTGACATAATGATCAGGAGATATGGGTGATGAGATTAACTGCACTAGTGGAGTAGAGGGGATTTTTAGGAAATGATTGTGGCATTTTGAGAAGATTATAGTTGCAAACTATTGTGAGGATGCAGGCTTTGAAGCATGTGGGAAATGTGAGGGATTTGGAATAATTCCAAAGATAAGTCGACGAGCTTGAAGTTGATGGAACCTCTCAAAATGACCTCCAGGGTTTGTTAACTGGTTTTGAAGTGTGTTTGTAAAAGTGCTCTCATTTTCCTTTCCAAAAAGAAAAAGGTGCTCTCTTTTTAGTACCAAATATAAGTACGTCTGTGCAGCATTGGTTGCAGCTAAGCATTTAAAGCTTGCATTAATTTTTTTCAAAGCCAGAAATATAGCATATTTTTCCTTCTTGCAAGTGACTACTACTATTTCCTGTTTACTCCCAAACCTATTTCCTAATAGGCTGATTTTTATAAGGTACTACCGAATGCAGTTTAGTTCTCTGACCTAGTGGCAACTGGCAACTATGTGATAATGTATGAATTTATTGGTTGTCTTCTATTCAGTAGCTGTCCGTAATTGTGATCATCTTCTTGCAGAAATTCTTATATTGGCAATGTCTCCCTTTTCTTTGAAATGGAGGAGAAGCTTAAACAGGTACCTAATTTCAGTGTTCATCTTTATTTTCTGTTATTTCAGGTGGTTCACTGATTTCTTAGCATTGCTGAATGTGATTTCATTGTATGTTTCTTTGAAATTACTAAAATGAAGCCTCATCCTGTTTGTTGTGTGTAAATATATATATGACATAGGACTGGGATGAGGAAACAGGTAGCGAAGAGAGAGAGAGAAAATAGGGTAATGAAAACATATTTAGAGAATATAAAAAGGGGAAGGAAAAACCAATGGTACATTTATTATTTAATTATCTTACAAACAGGGAATCCAAGGTCTATTTGTAGGATCAGTGATAATCTAGACAAACATGGAAATTCAACTTTCCAAGATTAGCATAAATCGAAATGAAAATAATAACTGAAATAAAGACAACAATAACCAGTGAGTTCTATGCCTACACTTGACATAGGTCCGCCAGGTATACAAGGATCTCTGTCACATATTCTTCCCATTTGTAAATCCTGTCTTCTTAGTTTTGATTATATAATACAGGGCCAAAGTTTCTTGGTTGTGTTGTGACAAATGGTGACAAATGGATACTTCATGCGGATGAAACATATGCATATATATGAGGATATGATGTACGTACCATTTTATTGTAGGGACATGCACACCTTTAAGGTTTAGCCAAATGTATGTTTACTCCTATTGTTTTAAAAAAATAGACATAAAGGCCACAATTTGTTAGTTTAATCCATGAATTTGGACAAAAATAAAATTCCTTGAGATTGGTGAATACTTAAAGAATAGATGACTTTTAATACCCTGTGGCTGCAAAGTATGTAGACATTTCTTTAGGATTGACAAATCCAAATTGTTTGAATCAACACCCCAATATAATTAAAGTGGTAATAACCTACATTTAAAATTAGTATTTTCTCATCCATATTTTGAAATTGTCCATAGCTTACAAATCTTGAGTACTTTATTGTATCTAGAAATTTTTTTACCATCATATAAAATCTATGCAAGAAACCTCCCGAGGAAGGCCATCCAAAGCAGCAGATTGAAATTACTTATGTTTAATCTAATTAGTCTTTGAATTTCAAGGTTTGGGAAAGTTCTAGAATGACATAGCCATTGACATGCTGCAAAATTTATTGGAAGTAGAGGGTACACAATTAGTTGCAAGAAAAGAACTAAGGTGTATGTGCCACAACCTAATTTGCATGTTGGCTTACAATTTTCATGGTAAAAGGACATTCTAGATGTCTCTATGGTGTAAGACATTATCGGTGACATTTTTACTAGTTTTAGCAGTTTTTGGTGTTACATGCACTGTTTGTCTTTTCCGTTATATATTTGCAGTAATATCTGATCATATGTAATTCTGGCATACAATTGATTGCAGGGTCACAATATTGTTTTGATCTCTAACCACCAAAGTGAAGCAGATCCAGCAGTCATTGCTTTATTGCTTGAATCGACAAACTCGTATATCGCTGAGAACTTGGTGAACCTAACTTTTTGTTGTCAGAGCCTGTTGTATAAATTGCCTTTTTCTGTTCTCATTTTTCTAAAAAAAAATTCTTGCTTAACCAATTTCTTTATTTTTTCCGTCAGACCTACATAGCAGGCGACAGAGTTATAACAGATCCTCTCTGCAAGCCCTTCAGCATGGGAAGGTACTTCTGAATATTGTGGACATGTTAAAATGTGGCAGTGTAATACTGATTAACAATAGTTGTAAAAATCTTTGTCTTCCAGGAATCTAATTTGTGTATACTCAAAGAAACACATGTTTGATGACCCTGAGCTTATTGAGATGAAAAGGAAAGCAAATACACGTAGTTTGAAGGAGATGGCTTTGCTTTTGAGGTACCTCTGTCTTTAATGTTTCTCTGACCCAAACACGTAAATGAAATATTTATAGAGACAAGAGCTAGAGCCTTTTGAGGGTGTTAATTTTGCTCATCTGGATTCAGATTTGTTACTTGTAATCAGTGGTCAGTGATTGGTTTGTCATTGATTGTTTTTGGGTTGACAAATTCGACCTTACATGTTTTATTATCTTCTGGTTTTGCAGTTTCTCCAGAAGTCCAAAAATACACAAAGAAACTTCCTTAGGGCCCTCTGCCCATAAAATTTTATGTTTTATTATTTGTTAGTCTAGGATTTAAATGTTTACTCATGCCACATCCAGCTCATGTTGACCTTGTACCTGATTACCTTGGAGGTTACTTTGATGATCTGACATGCATATACAGATTACATGTTATATCTGAGTTAATGTTTAATGCTCAAAGTTTTATTTATGTTATGCATGATTTTCAGGGGCAAGCATCTTGCTTTAATATAGATGATATCTTTACTTTTGTTTCTTTTAACATGCTAAATTATACACTGATGTGTTTATCATTGATATGTGACCTTCAAACTGAATTTATTTAACCTAGGGGTGGGTCACAAATATTGTGGATTGCACCAAGTGGTGGTAGGGACCGTCCAGATCCTGCAACAGGAGAATGGTACCCAGTAAGTTTCTTTACCCTTTTTCTTAAAGAAAGAGAATATTGCATTTTAGTCCAGTCTTTTATCTAGGCAATTGGGTCACTTTTCGTGAGAATTCATAAATTGGTGAAAGCTTTCCTTGTAATCTTTATTTTGTAATTTCAAACATGAACCGCAGTCCTTGCATGCAAGTATTGTAGTTTCTCTAGAAATTACATGACACTTAGGCTTAAAATGACGCTGCTGTAAGTTTCCTATATAGTATGGACAATGAGAATGGTGTCACTTCAACTCCAATGCCTGACTTAATTGACACTGCCATCAATAGAA
>JAWDEX010199910.1:0-11662 GCA_035221805.1 Trichilia hirta
ATATAGATGAATTGATAGGAATGTAAATGTCAAAATTTTAAACACAAAACATTACACAAGTTAATGACAGGGAAATTTACCATAGAGCAAAATTCACTTTGCTTACCATTGACACTAGGAAATATGACTGGATAACAAGGACCCTGAAGTTGAAGAGAGCTGTTTCTCATTTCTAGTGTAAGGAATTCAAAATAGTCATAATTCCTATCAATCCAATCATTCATGGATAGATGAATCACAGACCCAATTTAGTGAATCCTCTGATGGGATGGGACGATCCAACAAGCATATACTCCGAGCATTTGCCAACTTGAATTGGCTATCCTTCAAACCACTTTCATAAACCTGATTAGGATTAACCCAATATCTAAGTTCCAGTTCATGAAGGTTAGGATGCGCATGCCTGTCACCACATACATTACCTTTGTAGTCAAGCCCACAAGTAAGCCTGGGAACAAAATAGCAACACAAATCACAAATAGTGGAATAACAAATGCAAGTAAACATAGAAGGAACACCAAGACAATGTAGAAAAGCTGAGAGCAAGTGAATTTAGATGTAAATATAGTAAATAATAAACCAAAAACATAGCTACTGTATGAATTTGAATCACTACCACACCTGATATCATTACATGTTCATAACAGAAAAATGGAAAGAAATATTTTGTCTCTAATGGTATTCAGAAATTGATGGATTCTAAAGCAAATATGTCCCAATGAACATGAGGAATTCAACACAAAAATGGAGTTTCAACAAGGTAATGAACATCTGATTTGACATATCATCACCTTACAACAGTCCTCTCGTGACTATAAGACGGTCACAAAGCTGTATGTGAATTTGGTCTTCATGTATATTTGCTGGTGAAAATGTACGCCGTCAAACTTGCAATCAATAGCATATAATTAACAATGATTTAAGGTTCTCATTGTCACTCCTTATTCTATTCAAAATTGCCTCATTTCTTTCCCACCTATTTCTTAGAAACCAAACTCGTTAAAACAAAACACAGAGAAAGATGTGAACCCAACTCCAACAATAAATAAAGCTTAAGCAACACAACCACAACGAGACACATACATAAAGAGAGTGTCCATTAAGTGAATGAAAATATAACACGAAAAGGTAAAAAAATAAATAACGTACCAAACTGAGTGACAAAAACAAGACCAGTAACATATATGAACCAAAATTTTCCAACAGAAACCCAATTGAAAGACACTAGAACATAAAAGCCACAAAAGAATCCAACTTTAACAAAAACAAAAAGGAACCCATTTGAGAAATGAACAGGTAGATGAAGTAGGTGACAGTTAAATTCTTTACCTCCGTGGGTTTCCTTGGTTAAATCCAAAGCTAGAGTTCACAATCATGGCAATCCAAAATGCAATAAAGATTAAAAGAAATGCAACATCTCTACTTTTCCTGTTGTGCCTTATGATGCCACCGTCGATAGGCACACTCCCATCACTCGATGGATATCTCCCTATCACTGCTCCCAAAGGTCCCCTCGTGATTTCTTTACACACACCAATCCTTCTGTATTTATCTTTATAATCTGTTTGTGTATGTAATTGTGTATTAATTCTGCGACTACAGAGAGACAAAAGAGAACCTTTAGATATAGAGAAGGCGCGAACAGTGAGTAGAGCGGAAGCTAGGACGAGGAGCTTGAGTGTTAAATGCGATAAGAAAGCGGAAGTGATGGGCTCTAGATTTAGGATATTTTTAATAATTTTCTTTTTGATTTTAAGACAAAAAGGATATAATATAAGATATATAAGTATGTATTGTATACCGTCTTTTTCTATGGAAATTTTGCATTGATTTTAAGAATCCTTGTCTGCTGGCTTTAGAGTTCCGCCCCTTGGCTCGGTTAGCTGATAAAAATTCGGATGATCGATAAAGATTCTACCTAAAAATCATTTAACTGAAGATTGAAGTGACTGGAATTTTTTTAGGCTATTCTCTGTACATTCAACTCATTTTAATAAATTTTTTTCATTTGTTTCATCTTATCAATCATAAAAAATTAATAAAAGCAAAAATATTTTGACACTAAATTTTTTATTATTTTCTCATTTTTTATAGTTGATTTAGTCTAAGTTGTTGAATTTTAGTATAAATAACTGTAATTATTTAAAAGTGTTTAGAATTTATTATAATTTCAAGCGAAATTTAGGGGGAAAAAAATGATATGACAACTATAAACAAATAAAGTTATATATAGTGTTGGGAAGAGTCATTAGTTGTAGGGTAGTGTATTTTTAAACCGAATCAATTTAAATCGATTTAAACTATTAAAATTGACGATTTAAATTAATTTATAAATTAATATTTTTTAAATTATTATTTATAAATTAAATTATGAACTTGATTAATTTTAAATCACAAAATGACAAGCTACACAATTTAATAATATTTTATAAAAATTTTTATTATTATTTATTTATCATCTTAAATTATACACAATTATTTTCATCTCTTATATGTGATAATAATTAAAAAAAAATTTCACGAAAGAATTAAAAAAAAATTTCATAAAATTTTTAATTTAATTTTTGATGAGAGATTATAAAATTAATAATAATTAATTATTATATTATTTATTTTATAATATATTCTAAATTACAAATTTAAACCGTTTTAAATTGTATTTTTTTGATTTAAATTGAATCCATTCATAATATTTCAAAAAATTAAATTAAATCCTTGCTGTACTACCCACAAAACACGCAGTCGCCGCTAGCGCCCTTTCCCGTCGATGGGTCGACCTTTGGACGACCTCTTCGCTTCCCCATCCGGATTCCAACGATTTGACCCTAATCCACTACCAAAGATTAAGCCCTAGCCCTACTCATCAGAAAACCCTATTTGTCAACTTCGTAAACAACGTTATTCGTCTCTTAAACTTAGCCAAGGTTACGACTTTGACACTCTCTTGCTTGGATCATACGGATCTTTGTGTATAAATTCTTGGTTACGTGATGCATGCACGCCTAATATCACTGAACTCCATATCTACGTAAATTTTGATAAAGATCCTATTAGGTTGCCGGAAACCGTTTACACTAGCACGTCGCTCGTGTTGCTAAAACTAAACGCACATGTCAAGCTTGATATTAATAGCTACGGGATCTGTTTTCCGAGCCTGAAGATTCTTCACCTATTCGTTTACAATCAAGAAGACGAAGATTTGACGAGGAAATTGTACAGTTGTTGCCCGGTGCTGGAAGATTTGTTCTTAGAAGGGCACGTACTGGATAAACTTAAACAAGTTGAATTTCATGTGTGTTCTTCAACACTGAAGAGGCTGAGAATAGATTTCAGTTTGGTGGATAGATTTTCTATTGTCGATTACAGTTTTATGATTATGGCTGAAAATCTGGAGCACCTTGATGTTCCTGATAATTTCTTAGCGGAGTCTTGTGTTGTGAATTCTCAAATTCTTGATAGAGCAAACATTCGTATTGGACATTCTTCTTTGTCCACTGCACATGTGACATATGATTACGCTAATCGTGCTTTTGAGCTTCTTGAAGGGCTCTCTCATGTCAAGTCTCTTTCACTCTCTGGATGCACTGTAGGGGTAAGTTTTTCTCACTTCATTCTTTTGGTAGATGATTCAAGAATGCGTTGAGAATTATCTTTAAATTTCGCATATTTGTTATGATGTGAAGATTTTCGAAGAGTACAATATGTTTTTACTACTCAGCTTTTGGTAAAATTTTTATTTTGGTAATGATTGTTGGAATTATATATAAGTTTCGATTTTATTCTAATTTTTTTTGGAAGGGTCTCAGCTATATCAATCAGTCAAAACTTAAGGATGATGACGACGACTCTGAAGATGATATCAATGAAGATATAGAATCATTTTAATCTTTTGACAATTTACCTACATTCAGTTGTATGACTAATTTGGAGTTGGGTTTCCGAAACTATCGTAGCTGGACTATTTTGCCCCGCATTCTTCAGTTCTTGCCTAATCTAGAATTTCTATCCTTGATGAATGTCTATGTGGATTCATTGGAATATGTAAGTTTCAGCAAAATTAATACACTTTGATTGCAGCTCTCACTCTATGGTTTTCTATTTCATCAGGAAATCCCGGATGATGTTCCATTTGAAAGTTACAAATGGCCATGGAAAGAACCTGAGCTCTTGCCCAGATGTATGAGACATTGCCTCAAAGAAATTGATATCGAAGGATTCGAAGGGAATCGCTATGAATTGACAGTCGTAGAGTATTTGTTGAAAAATGCACAAATCTTGCAAAGGATGGTTATCTGTTCTCCACCAATATCATCAGATAAAGAAATGACGCTTCGCAAAACCATATTTGAATATCCAAGAGGATCAGAAGCTTGCCAAGTCAATTTTTCTCAAACAGTTTGTTTCAGCCTTAAGTAAGTATCTCAGTTCTCTCAGTTACAAGTACTATTGTACTGTTTTTTAGTCAAAGGCAATCGATTGTAAAATAGTAGTTGCACTGGACCTTGATTTTGCAGTCGATTGTTTTTGTTGTCTATAGTTGAACTAGACCTTGATTTCTCAATTCATTATTTGTGGCCGTCCATTGTTGGAACAAGTTGAAATTTGATCATGCCCTCAGAATGTTTGGTTAAATGATTTTAAGAGAATCTTGTTTCATCGGATAGATTTTGCTTCTTCAATCTTTTAAAGTAATGCAGCTTGTTCTGATAAATTGATATAATTGTGACGGTAGAACTGAATTCCTGCGTAACGTATTAAATGATAAATTTAAAATAGTTGGTTATTGATAGTGTATCTGTAATTTCAACAATCACATTCTTCTGGTAATTTGAAGAAAGAAGAAAATCTTTGCTATGCTTCTTCTCTGGATCACTTTCTCAGAATCAAAGATTCAACGTAGATGACCTGCATACAGCTTGATACGCTTTGGAAAGTTGCTACAACTGGAAATTCTATGTGCCTTGAATTCATTGATCTATGTTGACAAAACCACTTCAAATTTCTCCTTAAGTGAATGTATTTTTGATAAACCATTCTAAATCTTCAGGAAATCAATTTAACCTATCGCTTTTTCAATACTTTTTCCTCTTAAAGATATATGTACAATGCTGGCATGGATGCCAAGATGTTTTGTGATGTCGAGAATAGCAAGAAATCAGTCATTTAATCTGAAATACTAAGTGATCATTCAACAATTTTCTCTTCTCTTTTTTACCATTTCATCAAATATATTCTTTTAAAAAAGAAGAAGAAGAAAGAAGTGAGAATTGAAATTGCTTTAAATTTCAATCTCTATCTTGAGCACAATTTTCAGGAGCAAAATTGAGTCGAAAGATATTTAGATCAGAGACGGACCATGTATTATGTTAGTGCCACTCTCCCAGTAGTCTTCCATTTCGTGGGTGTGATTGCTGGGAAAAAATACGTCATGGTGATTAATGACGAACACATTTTCAGGTTCTATATCGAGATCAGCTCCTTCAAAATGCTAAGTCATTGAAGGAAATAAGTTGAAACCTGAGGGCAGTTGGAAACAAAGCACTCTATAATTCAGACAGTTGATCACCCTCTCAGTGTCATATCGAGCAAAATAATTAGTAAAAAATGTACGCAATTCTAGATAAACCTCATATTCAACTATAGTTAATACAGAGCCAGAGTCTATCATGCATCCTCCCAATCCATCGTGTTTGATCGAGAAGGTGTTTGGTGTTAAATTCAATCATTTTCCGGCAATGCTGATATCCAATAAATTCAAACCATAAACATACGAAATTGGATGCTTCACGAATGAGTTTGTTTAAAGCTGATCTCCTCTCCTCTCATGCATTTCATCTCTAAACTTCAGATACCTATTTCAAAGTTTATCAAGTTGAACAAGGCAACAAGAGAAGTGGTTTAAAACAAGCTTGCCTAGTTGCACGATCATAGAATTTGGATACCAATTCAGTCCCAAAATCCGGGCGATGTTCTCCCAAAGGACGAAAACAATATTTTCAGAGTCATAGGAGCGACCGAACCTTGCTTTTTGAAAAGAAGCTGCTGAGGAATCATCAAGAGGCTCAAATGTGAAAGTTTCACAAGATGCAACCCCTTTCGTCTCGCGGCAGTCGACATAGCTGATATTGTAGAAGACGAGAAAGGTTTGCATTGTGTCCAAGTTAGACCAGCACCAGTGTCAGGAAGAAACCAGAGACTTCGGACAGGATTTCCGATTCCTAGTTTCACCATAAATAAGTGCGAATCAGGGAAAATCCTGTCCGAATTCGGGGAAGAATCATGTTGGGTTGTAATGAAGTGTTATTAGCTGTTGTTGAGATCAAATAGGAGTCTCTTTCTCGAGAAATTTTGATACAATTTTGAATTTTATCATGGAAACTGAGGTTTCCAGGATACCATGGAGATTCTGGAGTCTCTATGGAGGAGTTCAAGGCTAAAACTAGTGGATTTTGAAGCAGAGGGACCCATATCGAGCAGCATAATGAGCAAGAGTTACAACATAACAGGCAAAAAAATTTGTCCTTTGTCATGATGATAAACGAATTAAAGACGATCCTAATCAAGCAGTTTGTGTGCAAACTCTATTTAACACATGGTACATTATATATAGCGGCCAAAATCCTAATTAAAACAAGAAAAAGGACATTTTCTCTGGTTAAGTAATCTTACATAAACAAGAAATTATTATAGGAAACTAAACCAAAGCTAAATAAATGAAATAAGTTCAAATAAAACTCCAAAATAAGTGTAATTGGCCCTATTCTGATTGCAACTTCCAGTAAGCATATGCAAGAATATAATAGTTTTGGTAATGCCAGCACCAATGTAGATGTTGGAATCTTCATCCTAGCGATAGTGTTAGACAAGAATGTCTTTCTCGAAACCTTTCAAATAGAAATAGAATAATGTCATGTTCTTATTACAGTTGATGTGAAACTATAGTGATCAAATACAACTTTCTGGCCATGACTTTTTTTTTTACCAAGATCATTTTCGTGCAACATTAGTGTCTGCAATTGTCTGGAAATTAATTATCTTAGTTTACATGGTATTAACCTTTGTATAATGTCAAGATATTAATTTGAGTTTCTGTCCCGGTAAAAATATAGAGCAAGAAATTCATATTAATAATTTGATCTGAAACATAAGACTTCATCAATGTCTCTTTCCTTTCTTAAATTATATATACATTTTTCACACTCCTTGATACAATGAGAAGCCAGAATTATTGTAATGGAACATCAATTTTTGCAATATATTCTTTTAAATAATTTTTTATACACGGTATTTTCATTGGGAAAATTTCAGTTTGGGAAAAGGCTTACTATCTTTTATTTATTAACCGTTAGTTGATATTTTAAAATTGGGTAAATTTGATAAATCACAAATTTTTGCTAATTCTATTTTATCTAAAGCACAAGACTAATACGAACAAAAACATTTACAGCAATATGATAAAAGTAACAAGCAATTTACTAATCTAATAATACTTTTATTATAAAATTATGCAAACTTTATGATGAGTTGTTCTTGTTATTTTATGTTTTTCATTATATGATGTATTATTATTTTTTCAAATTTTTGTATTTTGAAATTGTAAACTTTATAAAATTATTACGTTTTGGTTATGTTGCATATTTCTATATTACCCAAATTTGGATTGTCAACCGAAGTATGGAGGAGAGGAGTGAGCCTTTTTTTTTCCAATGGAAGCTGTACTAATAGGTGCAATGAAATTTGATTGGATCTTAAAATTATCTTCATGTTGTCCTTTGAGAAATCTTTGTCTCTGCAGATCACTGAGTCTCTTCAGATGTCACCCTCTTTGTCTTTACATTCTTCTTTTTAAGATCTGGGAGCAAGTTTTTCCGCCATTGCCATTTCTGGGATTTCTCTCATAATTGTTTAGCTTCGTGAATGGAGTGAATTTCATTGAAATTGCTGTGCTTGGTCTTTGAAATGCCAAGCTCATTCCCCATTCCTTGAAATGCCGCTCAAAAGCTCTGCGCTCCCAGTACCTAAGTTCCCACAAATCTCGCGCTTAAATTCCTAACCAAGACGTTGCAGCTTGTACAGCCAATAAGGTATATGCTTTCCATCCAACATCGTTGGAAAATTC
This sequence comes from Trichilia hirta, assembly GCA_035221805.1. NCBI lineage: Eukaryota > Viridiplantae > Streptophyta > Magnoliopsida > Sapindales > Meliaceae > Trichilia > Trichilia hirta. The sequence goes on from JAWDEX010199910.1 coordinate 8,120, forward strand.
AGGGGACAGTAAATTTTCTGCTGCTTCGTCGCTGACATTTTCGCTATCAACTTATCTCTTCTTTTTCCCCTTCTCATTCCGCTTCTGCTTTTGCATAATTCAATGCTTTTTCTTCTCAACATTCAATTCCGTTCTTTCAATCGTTTTACTTGGTGACTCATAAAAGTTCTTTCCAATTTAGCCCCCATCAGCGCAATGTGTCTCAAATTTCCACCTCACATAAAATATATTTTCTCCAGTTTCTTTACAGGAATTTGTTTCGTCAGGAAAAGCCTTTCCCCTCGTTGCTGCACGGTGCCGCGGCTCTTCATACAAAAAGCGGCCAACGCCTACTTTAAATTTTCACCACCCACTTCAATTAACTCCTTCAACGGAGCCGTAATCATCAAGATTTATCACATTTTTCTTTCCAGGATGCTGAGGGAGGTTGTCAAAAACAGCAGCCACCTTTGCTAATATCTGTCAAGATCCTACAGCGGCTCCGTCCGCCTGCATAATATACGTAAAATATTCCAATAACTTTTCCCTATATTCCCTGTAACTCTTTTTCATCTTCAATCTCAATATAATCTTATCAGTTCGTAATAAAAAACATCCAGGAAATTGCAGTACGAGCATTCAATACTTTGACGTCCTTCCCCAAATTTAAAAATAATATACTGAATATAGAATTCAGGCAAGAGGTGAATACTGAAGCAAGGACTCAAGCCCAACCGACCTAGCCAACTCGAATCCAGGTTCATCGTCAAGTGCCAAGCCGGATGGCAACACAACAATGAAGAATACTTAGCTGGCAACCAGCACAGCTTTTGTGATGCAAACTGAAGCATCTCAGATATACAGTTCTTCCTTCTTTTTTTGAGTTAATAGAATTCCGTAAAGCGATCATGTTTTCTTCAATAAAAACAATTAATATTAATACTTGTTGACTAAGGATTGATTGATTACCGATTCATTCCTTTTGTCTTCAAGTGCTACATACATAATTTTTAAATGAGGATTTGGCATGCACTGATTTATACTAGTGGACACTGATTTTACAGTTGCATCGGCTGACTGAATTTCATTATTTATTCTACTGGATGTTAAATTAATCGATAGAAATTGGCATCATTCGTACTCTCTTCTGGAAAACGACTATATATTTGTTATTTCGCCGAACTCTGGACCAATTTGTCTAGAAACCACAGACTCATTATAAGCATACATAATTTTATTAATTGATATCTTTACAGTTCTTGGGTACCGAAACTGTTTATAAGAAAATCTGATTAAGAAACCAACAGAGTTTCAAGAAAATCAACCCGAGTCTTGGACCAGTTTGTTAGTACCTTTTATTATTTTGTGTCACAAATATCTATTATAACCCTTTTTTTATATTTTAAATAAGGTTGTTTTTGTATATTTTAGTACTCAAAATTTTAGTATATAAACAACTTTAAAATCATTTTATATAATTGAGTGTGATAGTAATGTGTGAGAATTAAGAGAAAGGGTGACTTAAGGAAAGTGTGTGATTTGTAAACACTTTTATTTTTATAATAGATTATTCTCTGATCTCTATCCGTAATTTTTTTCAATTTGAGTTTTTTACGTAAATTCTCGTGTCACCTGTTTTAACTTTTGCTTGTCTTTACAATTTGTATTTCCATAGAATTTATTGATCTTGGGTAGAAATCACAACAAACTGGTATCAGAGCCTAATTTTTGGATCGATAGATATGGAGATTTAATAAACAGTTTTCATCAAATTAAATTTCATAGCTCGTCGTCCACCAGATCTCTTTGATTTTTGGATATTGTGTTTATGAGACATATCTCCACAATCTAAACAGTGGAGATTATATTTCGAAAATTAACACTGTCGTTTGGAGACCAAATAGAGTAGGGAAATTATTTTTTCGATCAATAAACAGTTTTCATCACAAGTTCTGGAGTAATTCTGCAATTAGATCGTTCTAGATTTTGGCTATGTTGTTTGAAAGACATTGCTCTACATTATGAACGGTAGAGATCGAAAACCTAAGCACAATAAGGCCTTCGTTTTGGGATAAAACAGAATATAGAAACTGTTACTTTGAAAAAGTAAATAGTTTGCTTCAAAACTAGATTTGGAGAAATTCTACTGTTAGATCATTCTAGTCTTCAGATATGTTGTTTGTAGGACATAACTCTACATTCTGAGTGGTTAAGATTGGAATTCGAGCACATTAAAATTGTCGTTTACTGTAATGAACACTAGTAGAGAAGTTATTCTTAACTCCATAAACAGTTTTTGTCAAATTCAAATCTAGATTTTATTCACCGTTGGATCATTCTAAGTTTTAAATATATTATTTGTCAGAACTTTCTCTATATTCTGAGCAGATCACAATCCAAGTATTTTTTGATAGTCATTTTCGGTAATGAACAGTATTATAAATTGTATTGTAAGCTGTGAACCGTTTGCATTAAGAACTTGATTTGAAGCTCATTTCAGTGGTGTCTACTATAGGATCTAGCACTATTAGAGTGTATTCTAAGGCTAAAATTGAGAAATTTGATGGTGTAACAAGTATTGCAATATGACAAGTCAGAATGATGGCAGCATTGATAAAGAAAGGTACCAAAAAGGAGCTACAAGAAAAAGAGTAGAAACCAAATTATATGTTAGATGTAGAATGGGAAGAGTTGGATGAGAAGTCCCTCTCATCAATCTAGTTGGCATTGACATTAGATGTACTCTGAGAAATACTAAAAAAAAGACAGTAGTAAAGGTATGAAAAAAATTAGAGGATAAGTACTAGACAAAGTGTCTCACAAATAGGTTACAGTTAAAGCAATGCCTCTACATATTGCAAATATTAGAAGATAATTTCTTAACTTCACATCTAGTTGAATTTTTATCAATTATTACAAATTTGAGTAAGATTGATATGAAAATTAAAGATGAGGATCAAGCACTTTTACTGTTGTGTTCATTGCCTACATCATACAAATATTTGCGAGATATTATGATTTATGATAGAGATAAGTTATCCCTAAAAAAGGTTAAGTCAAATTTAAAAATAAAAAAAGGATAGATAAAAATTTGACAGTTGCCAAAAAGAGTAGCCAAAGTGTCAGTTGTTTGTAGATAAAGGGAGATCTAAGAAAAAAAGTTTAAATTTAAGAAAGTTTAGGTCTTAATCTAGACACAAGAATTTGATATATAATTATTGTAAAAACAAGGGACATATTAAGCCTGACTGTTTTAAGTTAAAGAATAAATAGAAAGCAGAGGTCAATAAGAAAAAAGAAAATGACAACAAGATGAAGTCAGAAGCAACAAATATTGCAGATGACATTGAATGCGAGATGCTATATGTTAATGAAGTTAAACACAGATTTAAAACAAGTTAGATCGTGGATACAAGAGCCTTACAACATTTATCTCCTCGCAGAGATTAGTCTTTAACCTATAAGCCATTTGATGGAGGTGTGTTTCTTGATAATGAACATGTTTGCAAGATAGCTGGTATAGGCACAATGCAGATTAAGATGCATGATAGTGTGGTCATAACA
>JAWDEX010199929.1:0-11662 GCA_035221805.1 Trichilia hirta
CACACACACACACACACACACACACACACACAGGTAGGTGAGTTTAGAGATTCAATAAAAATTTCATCTTGTTGTTCATTCAAGTCCATATCTTTTGTAATCATTTATAAAGTGATCAGGAGAGTATTATATTTTTTATGTGAAATTTTTATTTTTCTGTTCAAACACTTAAATATCACAACAATACCCATTATTTGAATTGAAAAATAATTATTAATTTTAAAAGGACATAAAATTTTGTAATTTCTAAAAGGATAAGTTAGTGAAAAGGTCATAGCATCATGACATCGCTATTGAAATTACACAATCAACAACAGTTCAATAAAACTACAATGAACTTAATTTCAATGATTAGCACAACAGAATAATAGACTATAAATTTGTAAAAGAAGAAAAATAAAATAGCTTACACGAAAATTAATCAAAATATAAAATTAGTGATAGAGACTTACAATATAATTACAACGTTTTAAGATAGTATTTTTCACATTTTCTAATTATTTGAAGGATAATAGAGATTGTACAATAGGATTCGACTACCAATTCTTCTTAATTAAAGTAATTAGAGTTCAAAAGTCAGGTAAAGTGTAGTGATATATTATATTCTAAAAATTTTTGTGCATTCTCTTCCTATAAATTAGTAGAGTTATAATTATTCTCAACTCATACAACTCTTTGTAAAATTACGATTGTTCTGAATGATTACAACTCTTAGTAAAATTATAATTATTCAAAATAATTACAATAATTTTTAATAATTATAACTCTTAGTAAAAAAATATAATTATTAAATTATTGAATAAATCATGAATATATATATATATGTCATTTAAACTCACATCTTTTATAATCATTTGTAAATTGCATTATATATTTTATGTGAATTTTATATTTTTTTATTTAAACACTTAATAATAAATTTTTTTATTTAAATATTTAAATATTCTAACAACCGACAGTCTATTGTATTTAAACTTCACTTATATTAAAATGGATTTGTATTCTCTAATTTTGTCTAATTTTTTGAACGTTTTCTGTGACAATTTTAAAGAGTTTCATGTCTGTGATTGAATTGTTGCTTATGAGATCATTAACAGATATTTAATTTAATGTGACAAGTAAATTAAAGAAATTAAGTAGAATGTTATGAGAAGAAATAAAGGACAAAACTTAAATTGAAATTTTCTGATAATTTTGAAAGTTAAATTAAAAGTTACATATTTTGTATTAAATCTTGATCATTCAACATTCTATCAAATTCATCATTAAATTTTCAAAGGGTTAGAAAAGCATCGTAATTTCATTAAAATGGAACGAGTTGAATTACAATTAAAGTAAAAAGAAAGCAAAACTTAAATCTAAAATCTAATCAGACATGAAAACGTGCTATTAAATGATTTATATTGAAGACACCGGAAAAAGTTATCATTATGTCCATTAAATAAATTATTGATTCTGTCCGGAAGCCCAAGGCAACTAAAAAGAGTGGAGCCCACATGAGATCTGTTGGGCCCCACAAAAACAAACGACGTATAGATTCATCTACAAGCGTACGTATGGCGACAGCTAGCTGTATCCAGACACGCGGGCACCAAGTAATTTTAAGCGCTTTGTGAAATTGGAAATAAGTCGACATCATATTTGGACAAAAAAGTTTCACGGCGGCGCGTTCGTCGCTTTGTCAGCTTGTCAAAGGTACCCCTTGTTATTTACACAACAGTTGACGTGGAAAGTCAAAAGAAAACGACGAACTTGAGTTTGAGTTCCTTGCTATTGACTTCTTAATTTTTTTTTTTTTTTAATCTAAATCCTCATTTATTTGAATAAAATCGTCGATCTGGCCAACCATGCTGAAAATAATGTGTCCAAAATTTAGCTGAAGATAACGAAGCTTTGTATGCTTTAAGTGAAGCAAAAGCACTTTATGCCCTTTCGCCAAATAACGGATCCCAATTCAAAATGAATGACAAAGAAAAAGTGTTTCTATAAGGACAAGCTTATTTTAATAAAATAGGAATCCCTCTAATACGAAATATGATTAAGGAAGTAGAAAATGATTTGATGGACCCACCAATAAAAAGTGGGGTCTACTCCTTCAAGTATGACTAGAAGAAGACAAATAATGAAAAAGACTGAGTCTTGAGAGTCCTGGTAGACAGCTGTTTTGCATGACTGACATAGATGATAGATCAGAAGTAACAATAATTAGCGGGCCTCAAAGGTCTGAAGTTCTGAACCCATTCTTGGAATTTTGTGTACACCTGATGTCTATCTTCGCAGAAGCCAAAGCAAGGAATCTTATTGGATGACATATAAAGTTAAAAGAAGGAGTCATATGCAAAATGACTCGTACGAACGGAGTCACTTCGTTCTCCCCTCATACATTTCTTTGCAATTCTCAAATTTAAGTGTAACATTATTTTAATACATGCCAGATTAAAATAGAAGGGTGCATTAACTGGTGATGCTTACCATCAAGTTAATTGGCCATTTGCTCTTCGTTAATCTTAAATCGACATAAATATTCATTTGTGATTAACTTTAAATAATAGAAACAAAATAAAAAATCAAAGACTTTATCGGTAAAACCCTTTGCCCTTTTTGTGACATCTGGTATGAGAGAGAACTTCAGTAGCTGACTGAAGAGGAAGAATCCAAATCTATCAAGAGTTGTTGAAACTAAAGATTTGGTGAAGCAAAGCCAGCGTGAATTATAATCCAACCACTGAAATAGAATCTAGTGGTTTACTCGGGCAAAAAAGGGATTCATGCATCTTTTCATGGTAATTTCACTTTTGATTCATTTCTTGGCTGATGGTTTACGCTATCACCTTTAAATGATCCACCTTCACAAAGTAACATTGGTTCAGTGAATCACACCACCGGGTAAGGAGGATTGAGAGTGCATTGAATAATTAATTGAGAGTAAATGATAGGTTAATAAAAAATTCAAAGCTACATTTGAAATGTTTTTTACTTTAAAAATATCCACATTTAAAAAATGAAGTGAAGTTTAAGTAAGGATGAAACTTGGTCCCCAAGGATGTACACTACCAAGGCCCCAGTCTGTATTGGCCCTTCAAAATCCCTTTGATGTCAAGGCAAACGAAGGTAGCTTAAAGCTGAAAGGTATCCGAACAAGGAACAACAGGGAAGAGGATTAATTCGATCAGAAGAAAAAATCTGAGAAAAATTCATGGCGTCCAAAACCCCCATCTTAGGCGTAGGCAAGTACGAAACCTAAAAATTTCAATTATCAATATTGCTTGTCATGTTGACAGCTCTGCTGCTGCTGACAGGGCCAGCTAGCTCCCCATTCCCTGGATTAATGAAGGGAAGAGAATCACAACGTTTCAACATATACCAGAAAAAGAATTTTAAACAAGGAAAATCAAGAATGTAAAACGGAAATCAATTTGATTTATATATGAAATTATTCGAAAAAAATACATCTGCTAAATTAAGTTGAAGATCAAAACCAAACATTTTACAATCATAAACTTATAGATCTAACCATTTATATTCTGTTTGCAACTTATAACTACTTCTTATAGATTCATCTGCATGCACTTCATGTTTTGCTTTGCACATACACTTTAGCAACATTTTACCTGTACATTATTTGTTGTAGACATAAAGCAAAAAATGAAGTGCTAATTCCCAACTTATTTGGACATTCAATTCCAAACTACAAGGTCAACCACTGGCGCAAATTAGCTTTTATTTAAGCTTTCCCACAAAGATGTGCATTGCCTCCTGGCAAATCCAACCTTACCCTTCTCTAAATCATAAACCACCTCGAAACCCTGCTGCTGGTAATTACCTAATGTGGCCCCTGGCCCACCACTCAACTCCTCCTCATCGCCACCGTTCATTAGCATCAAACACCCAACTTTCCTCCGCTTCTGCTTCCCATCTCCACCGTCCAAAAACACGTAAAAGTAATTCTTCCTAGGCAACACCACACTAGAATGATTCCCCACAAAATGCAATTCCACGGTGGGCACATTTACCACCTGATCAAAGTAATAGCACGGACTCAGGCCAGTCTTCTCCTCAATCTGACTAGCACGTTCATGGGCTCGCCCGAGTCGATGATCAAACTCAGTCACGATTTTCTCATAAAAACTTGACGGCAACATCGTAAACGTTGTCCCTGAATCCACCACCATTCCTCCATTTCCCTTCCTGTCAACGCTTTGCAAAAACCCAGGTGCCGGAGTATTCTTCTTTCCAACAGCAATTCCTTCAAGCCCAACAGAATAAAAGTAAGGATGTTTAGGATTATCTAACATGTCTGTGTATACAAACTCAGCTTCTTCAATTTTTGCACGCTTCTCTTTATCTTCATATCGCCCAAGAATGAGCGGACTCGGGAGATGAATACGATCCGAGTCAAACGAGTGAGAAACCAGACAGTAGGAAAATCTGTTTCCGAGTTGAGGAGATAAAGAAGAGAGTTGAGCCGGAAAAGAGAGCAAACCACGACCGAACCCAGCAACACCGACGGGTTCAGCCAGAGTGGTGTGGGCGCACCCAAAAGTGAAGTTGTGAACGACTAAAGATTTTTTTGTGGAAACGGGCATAGACAAGGAATCCTTATATAGCCGAGCAACCAAGCTACCATCACCATAGGCGTAATAGAAAGGTGGGCAAGAGAAAGATTTGCAATCAGAAGTTTCTATGGAATCCAAAGGACATTTGGCAATAGCACATAAGTCGGATGTTGGAAGAGAAGAGTGAGTTGCGGAACATGCAGGGGATTTACATGAGACTTTGGAGGCAGTTGAAGATATGTTGAGAGGTGGGGTGTGTTTTTCTTGTTTATTTTCGCAGAGGATGCATTCAAAGGGATGGCAAGGGAGCCAAACCAGGTCCGAACCAGTGTCGAGGTAGAGGGAAACAGAGGAGGAGTCGCCGAGGGCGAAGGAAAGAGTATAGTCGCTACCCGGGGAGAGAGGGAGGGAAACTTGTTGGGGGCGGCGATGGTGACGGAAGCGGGTGGCTGAGCGCGTGGTGGTGGATTTGAGGAGGTGGCGAGTGGACGTGAATTGAGTTTTTGAAAGGGAGTTAGTTAAAGGTAGTACAAATTCAGATGATGAAGTAGAGAAGAATGATACCGATAATAAAATTATTAAGTAAAACATGAGAGAAGAAGTAGCCATGCAAGAAAGGTTAAAGCAAGCAAGAAAGGAAGAATTCGAAGCCGTGTGGAGAAACAGAGGAGGGTATATTTATAAGATGGACAGGAAGAAGGTGGAAGCTTCTGGTGTGTTTTGCGTAATGTGTGAGGAATGTTATGTGATACTGTGTTATCTAATGTTAATCTATTTAATTAAGTCTTAAGTAGGTGATGATCATTTGTTAAGAGGTGACAACTGTGAGGTGGCTGCCTGGTAATTGCTGGGGACACGTTGACTTAATTTCCTTCTATTGTCCAAGTAACGTCGCCTTGTTAAAATCCTTAAGTTGGGCTAGGTGCTAAAGAAAAGCATGCATACTAATGGCTAACAGAAGACTGTTAGTGTTCGGCGCAGAGCAATATAAAACAGTGCTCAGACTAGACTGATAAGATTTGCATTTTGATGTCAATGGAATCAGATTGTTTCATTGCATAAATATTACCATTCTAAATATTCTAGACATTATGCAGTTCGAGCTGATGACTTTAATGAAAACTGCTCAAATGCTTGCAATATTTATATAGGAAACGTAAGTTTGTCATTCGTTGACGCTTATGATAACTAAATGGAGCTCTCAATGTATTAGCAGATTATTCTAATCGAGAAAAAAGACACCAGCAATCCGTGGGCTCGTGGTGCATTGGACTTAAACATTTTTTCTTGGGTAATACACCATGCGATGTAGGAGAGATACTTTAGAAAGCAGGCTAAGGTCAAAGTATGTAAAATGACGCCAAAGCATTAAGACGTTGAAGTCAAATTCGATTGACATGCTTTTGTACAAAGTGGACTAGGAGGTAACTTCGATTATTTGGTGTAGAAATTTTAAGGAGCTCTGGGACCACGCACCAGGACAAATTTGAATCAGACTTTCTGACAGTCAGTAGATATAAGCAAAACAGAGTATTTTAACTCCTCATACGCAGTTCGAGTGATGAGATTCAGTTTTAATTTTGTTATCACTTGACCTCAAATAATAATAATATGTAAAATTTAGTATTTTTATAAATAATAAGTAATTTTGCACCATCTCCAAACTTTAAAAAAGAAAAAGAGAAAAAAAATACAGACTGTTCTCTTTAAGAGGGCTTCTATAAGTATTCTTGAGACTGGTTTCGAGCATATTTGAATAGCTTGCTAAATAGAGTACAAGAAATAGAGCGCAAATTAAAGATCTAATTAACTAAATCCAAGACGGTCTTGATTTTATTCGCTTTCCATTCACAATCCTTAAATATCTGCAGATTTCAGAAAATGCTTCTGTGATACACAGTCAGCGTGACCCGACCAAAATAGTACTTATAAAAAATAAATTTTAATTTTAAATTATGTTACAAATGAGAGTGAGATGCTATTCATTTATTACAATAATTTATTAACTTTCAATTATCTACGTGGTGAGAAAATAATCTACCGAAAAGTCACACAATTGAATTCTGCTTGCTTTATTAGCAAGCTTGTTAAGTTACAGCCGACCATTCTTTTAAGAATGATATTGTTTTTTTTCTCAACGTAGATACTTCCACATTCAATATAGAATTGCCAGACTATATTGACTTGCCAGCTAAGCCACACCTAAAATCATTAAGATGTTGACACGTGGAATAATGAGCCAAGAACGACGGGTCGAAGGTCTATTTCGTGGGCCCAAAACACAGGAGCCCAAAATGGGCCTCTTCGCTGTCAGACCATTCCATTTAACTTTTGGAGTCATATTCTCGCAAGACCGTACCCGCCACCAATTAAAAATTTAAAATCACGGGCCAGAAATACCGATCAGTCAATATTTATAGAAAATTATCATAAATTATATATTAAAAAAAAATTAACCTGACCATTTTTTTAATTCACGCATTATTTTTATTTAATATTTTTATAATATAAATTTCAATTGGTGATTTTTATGTATTTTTTATCCAATTCGTTTTCAATATTTAAAGACCGAATAAAAATTCCTCAACAAACATATATTAAAAAAAGAGTACAAATGTTTTTCTAAATTCATGCATATTTATTTTTTTTGATATTATTTGCAACACAAATTTTAACGGAAAAGCGTCATGTATTTTTTATATATTGTTTCAATTAAAAAAAAAATATGGTAAACCATATATTTAAAAATATACCCAGCCAAATTTTTTAATATATTCATTAAAAAATTAGCCTAACAAAGAAGATATTCCTAGCTCCTCCCCCATCATTTAAATTAAAGAATGCATAGTACGGTGATTAAAGTTAACGGATACCTATTTTAACAAAACAAAAGGTTAATAACTAACTAGCAATACTTAGAGGGCTCAAGAAACTATTTACATAAATGGCAGATATTTATTTATATTCCTAGCTACTCCCCTATATCCCCCAACATTTTAAATAAAGAATGCATTTAAGGTGATTAAAGTTAATAGAAAACTGTTTGACAAAAAAAAGATTAATAACGTCAAATATGTAATTTATAGAACTTCGTTAAATTAACTAGCAATTTAAGGGAGGTAATCTATCACTTAGTAATTTTGACTATTTATTTGAAAAAATTAAAATCTTTAGAGGTGTTTGCAATTACCCATAAAGTTTTAATTAAAACAATTTTATTACCCAAACCTACAAACTCTTATATGAACGCTTTTTAACCTGATTAATGTAATACAATCACTTCGTCTAAAAAGCTTATATTCTTTAAAAAGGATACTTTTCGTATTTTAGGGTTAGAATTCCTGTTATCAAATAATCCCAAAAAGCAATATATATAAGGAAGTAGGCCAAACATACATTAAAAAATAATTAAACGTTATCATTTTCCTCAACTAATACGAACTCTAGTGTCATCATTGGCAGGTCCACTTGTCGAACCATTCAACCAAAGAGACAAAACACTATAAGTTTTCTGCGAAGTATTATTCGTTTGTTCAAAATTCAAACATCTAAATATATAGCTAGCTGTATTTGCTAACCCACAGCCATACAATAACAATGAAGAGAGACAAATTTCTATCAACCACCCATAATTTATATCGTGGAGGCCATGCTAAAATTGAGAGAAGTCTATGATGTCTACATCCTACTCCAGTCCGTTTGCAATAGACAGCTATATGGACTCACCAAACATTTGCCTATAAAAATAAGAAAAGCATCTCTCTTCAACTCCCCTAACTTTTTTCCAAAATGGTTTATGTTCATTAAATGTTATCCCTATTTCTATGGGTAGCAATTATTACAAACATGTATTAGTAACAACTTTCAGGTCTGTAACCACGCCAAAATCTTATCTAAGGCGATAAAATTTGTGATATTTTTGTTTGTTCGGTGATAGTTTACCTAATGGATGTGATCCGAAGCTTATCTAAAAAATGTGAGATCTTTGTCACATTCTATCCGATAGAACAAACAATGAGGTAAATGATTTTGGTTGCAATCAAATGCATTTATAGGCTCCAAATAGTGTTAGTAGATAATGTCGAAATACTTAAAAGCCTAGATCAAATAATAATTATGCAAGTCGTGCTTAGCCAAGCCAAATATACAAAATGCTAGGCGAATTCAGCAACCATAGTTCTATGGGAAATAATGCAATAATCAAATATTGAATTATAGAATTATAGAAATAATTTCCTAAATGCAATAATCAAATGATAATTAGCAAATCATGCTTAGCCAAGCCAAATATCCTAAATGCTATGGGAATTTAGAAACCATTGTTCTATCTGCTGTAATCAATATGAATTACAACAATAATTCCCCCACCAGAGACAAACGCATTTATACACTTGACTGAATCTTCTCTTCCCAAACATCAGAAAAACAGAGGGCTTTCCTTTTGTAGGGCTTCTGGCTCCTCCAATGTTGGAAGCATGGCAGAGTACTGAGATATGAATTCAGTATTAAGTTCCTACATAAATCATTTAGAATATAACAACCAAATGATGCATGTACACACACATGCATGTTCGGGTTTCCCATAATCATTTGCTTTTTCACTGGTTCCACCCAGTTTCATATCCATCATCACACAATGGAGGGATCAACCACCATACTTCCCTTTTCCACCAACACAGTAACTGACCAAAGTTTCATGCGAATAGCATAGGTCATAAATACATAACAATATAAAACAATGCACAGGATTGCTTTAAAAGTTTTGCAAGTTGTTCTCAATCTCATTTACACAAAACACAGGTGAGCAGTTTGTGTCATGTTAAGACTGCAGACTTCATGCACTAGCATGCATAGCTAATTCATTAAGGTTGATGCACCTTATTCATCATAGTTGTATATTATCCCCAACTATACTATTGTGAAGTATTTAAGATCTCAGCCTCACTGATACCCAACAATACAATATGCCGAGGACAGTAATTTCCATCACTCAATTCTCAATCATAATATGATAGACAAGATATATCTACCCTGACCTTACTAACCATTTATTATAGGATCAACAGGCAAAAATTACATGCAATGAGCTTTTGAAAACCTGGAAAGCCCAGTCTAAAAGTAAAAGGGCAAGATCTGTTTCCAATTTTTCCCAACAGTTAAAAACACTCAGGGAATCTATCCTAAGCCAGCCATGTAGAGCATAATGAATATAGAACCTTAGGTGTTCATGCACCCTGCATATATGATTAGTACCCGATACAGAATCTGATGAACAGGCACAAATTACAAAGTTGGCCTAAGCTTACAAGGGAAAAACAGATTGATAATTAGCATATAAAAGAAGAATCATGTGTTAACCAAAAAAAGAAGAAAAATTAAGCCAATGGGAAGCAACCTAACCTATGAAGAAATTGGCGGAAAGGGTTTTATCTTCTGCAGCAACTTCTCAGCTTCAAGGAACCCACCAAATGGTCCCAGAGACAAGTATTTTACACTTTTCCATCTGTTCAAACTCTTTGAGATTATAATTAAGTAATTTTTCAACTTCAGTGGACGATTCCAAAGTACTGAAAGACAAATAACATTAAGTTCAGAAAACAACAACTTGCCTGGGTATATAGGGCAGAGCCAAACAATGGAGGTGCAGATGGTTCACACTGTTTAGCGGAGGCTGATGAAACCCTAATCTGCCATAAGTGAAGCCGAGGATCAAACTATCTAGAACTTGTTCCCAAAACTAAATTCATGTCTAAAGCAATATTTAAGAAATACAGGCAGCTTCTGCTTACCCCAAATTTACAAGTTTCAAATTTAAGACACACACTCTCTGTCTATATCTCTCACTTCATTTGTTTAGCAAAGTTATTCTAGATTTAACAGCCTAACTTAAACTAAACTCCCTTCAAGAGTATAGAAAGCAAAATTCCACTAATTAATATATATAAATGCAGAGCATTATTGTCAATTCAAATTAACTAAACATTGTCAACCCTTTAGCATGCAGTGAATATAGTGAAAAACAAAGCATGTAGGTACAAGTAAACAAGCTTTGCACAATGCACTGCTCCACATTTCCCACAGTATATCCTTTGGAACAAAATCAGCAAAGCCCATATAAACAGACAAAGGGTGGAATAAATACAACAGAAGGAGTTGGATTGTGAGTGGTATTACCACGGGTGTAGAAGGAATCACATTTGCAATGGAATACATCTATAAACAGAAAATTCATTAAAGGAGTGACACCACTGCATCCAATCTATCAATTACTAATTTGCGATATTGATTTGCAAAATCCCAATTAGCATTTTCAACTCTGATAAAAAATGGCAATTAAGCACTTTTAACAATCAGTGGAAGCAACTTTAGTGACTAAAACCTGGTTTGAATCAAATCTTAATAATGACAGAAAGTTACTGAAGCATATAGAACTTAGCCAAACACCCATACAAAATAAGTAATACCTGTACTGCTTGTGAGGTGCATCTCGCTGTAACAGTGCTTGCCCAACATTCAACATGTGACTCACTGGATAAAATAACCACTCAATGATTAGCCAATAAAAGAATAAAGAAAACGACAAGAGACACAAAAAAAAATATACATATATAGCATATTAAGCACTATACTAAAGATTTTCATTACTCAATGAGTAGTCTTCATCTCTCCTTTGGAGATCTCTAACAGTTGGAATATGATGAACAGGTATAACCAAGTAATGCCTGCAATTATTGTCCAATACAAATTGTGGCCTTTAGTGAAGGCATAAAAGAAATGTACCATGTTTGTGAATTTTTTTCTCGTATATTTACTAGTGGGTTTTATTTTATTATCTTCCTCAAACTGAAGAAAATCACAAACAAAATTAATTTAGTAAAATCTTTGCATAGGTCTTTTTACAATGTTTATATAACTACTTACATGCAAGAACAACATACAATACAGAAGTGTTCAGATAATGCTCAAACTGAATATAAATTACACCGCTATTCCAACAAAACTCTCAGAGTTGGGAATAATTTAACTCCACACTCATTGTTTTCTACAAAAATCAAATATCAAAAAAAATTCTATTTGATTAATATTTGTGTGTATATATATATATA
>JAWDEX010199939.1:0-11660 GCA_035221805.1 Trichilia hirta
TAAATACTTAAAATTAAAGAAAAGTAAATTTAGCCAAATTTATTATAAATTAATCATAAAATAATTTTATATCATTATATTTTTTTAACATGAATTTAATCTCTATTAAATAAAAAAACCTAAATATTAAAAAATAAATAAATATAAAAGACAATTAAAATAATAAAACAAAAATTAATTTTAATAATATAATATAAAATTTTCTCATGTCTTATTATTACCTTAAAAGAAGACACAAAAAAAGAAAGAAAGAGAGAAAGAAATTGAGATCACCAAGTTGTTCTGCAACTACAACTGCCAACTTAAAAAAAAAAATTGGTAGAGTAGTGGAGAACAAGAAGAAGAAATAAGAGGAAAATATAAAAAAGAAAAAGGTCCATTATATATATATATATATATAATGGTATTTTGATCATTAAAAGATATGTGTTGTGCTAATTGTTAATATTGGTATTAGAATTTAATACTTAACATAGGTCATTTTTTGGGGCCAAAAAATGACCTATGTTAGACTTATTTTTTAACTAATTTTTGAGTTTAAAATATCAATATTTTAAAATGTATAGGGTGGGGCGTAGGACATCCTGGCTAGCCCTACACGAGTCCAACCCTGCATCGAAGAATGAGTTAAATTATAAACGAGAGTGGAAGTAGGGATATTCAAAATCTAATTCAATTCAGTTCGTTCTTTTAATACGATGCAATTCGTTTTTGACGGATTTACTAAATTAGTGGATTAAATTGGATTAAAAACAATTGTGTACAATGGGTCAGACTGTGAATTTCATTGTATTACCAAATTCACAAAGTCGCCCTGAGCTGTAAAAATAATATAATATTATTTTAAATAAAAAATTATTTTGCATATAAAACATATGCATACACTCCTTAATTATAACAGACCTATGGTCAAATGTAAAATAAATACTTAAGTCAATTATTTCTATATAATAATATAAATTTAAAATAAATAATAAGCACGTGCACTATGAGAAAATTTTCTTAATATGCTTGTAAACTTGGATATTCAACTAGTTAAAATTCTACTTCTTTGATGTTAAAAATTTCAAAAAAAAATTTCAAAAAGTCTGAACGTTTGGAGATTTATGATGAACAATATATTTGTGAGTTTTTGAGAGTAAAGACGGGGCTTCAAATTGTTTAGGATTTAGATTATACTCATTATTTTATTAAAGCTTTTAAGGCCCTTTATAATACTACTTTGCAAATTTTAGATTCTTTGCATGTGGCATTTAATTCTTTTTTGCATTAATTAAGTTTGATTTATATATAATAGCACATTTGGCGTAAAAGTAAGGATGCATTTCAAAAATAATTGGATAAAATATAGATAAGAAATATGAAACATATTAGAAAAGTGTGAAAACATTTAATACTTTTTTATTTATTTTTATATTAATTGATTGATTATCGTCATAAGTAATGTCTTTTGAAATTGTATAATTCTTTATTTTTTTATTAGATTCAGTATTTTTTGAATTTTTTTATATCAATATCTTTTTATTTATAATATGCTTGACTTTGTTCAAGTTTAAATAAAATTTGGCGATGATATTGCTTAAATACTTACAAATATTGTTAATTGTCTTTTATAAGTTGGTAATAATTAGTTTGATTTTTTTAAAATTTTGATGTACTTTTAAAAAAATCAACAATACTTATTTGCAGATTTGTTTTTATTATTTTATTTTAAGCTAGTATATTCATTTAAAGGTTAAACATATATTTTGTTACTTTTTATTATATTAGTTAATTTAACTAAACTCAAAGTTAGTTTATTTTTTTCTCTTAACAACCAAATAATATATCCATCATAATATAATTATACAATATAATATGGTTTATATTAAGAATATTATTACTTTAATATCATTGAATTAAGAAATTAGTGGGCAGTTTTCAAGGAATAATAATGTGTTTCAAGCACTGAAGTTTTATTCGACACTTCGCCCTATTTACTGGAATCTGAATATATTTGTAAAGTTGGGACAGAAAATTATTTATTTCGTAAGATATTATTATAAAAATAATTATGTTATGGTTTATATCCATGTAGTGGTTTCAATGTATAAATATCAATGTGCCATGAAACAATTGAAATATATATCTTATATCTCAACTTATGACGTATGTGTAAATATTGCTAAAACCCAAAGAAAAAAGTATATAGAATATTAGCAATTTCAAACAAAATTAGGAAGCGAGGCCTTAAGACTTATAAATCCCATTAGGGATTGCTTGTGAAAAGCAATAAGCAATTTATATTATAAATTTTTATTAAATTTGTATTTAGTAATAAAAAATCTAAAGTGTTTATTTTATTATCTGATAGTTTTTGACAACTTTGAATCCTAGGCCAAAAATCTTTATCAACAATATCAAGTATGTCAACAAACGATGATCACATACTAATCTTTCAGTCCCAATCACATGTGGATAAATTCTTCAGTTAGCATGAGATCCTTCTCATTATTATATGTGTTTTCAAAAAAATAAAAACAGATCAAAAATCCTAAATTGAGCAATATAAACGACCACTAAGTGCTCCATTGAGACTTGTGTATTGTGGTTACAGAAAGTTGGTTCTTGTTTTCTACATTTGGACGACAGCTACAGAAACTTTAGAGGTTTAAAGAATATTGTGTTATCTACTTCAGGAAAAATTTGAAACGTCTAGGGCATTGCTTTCCTTTTCTCCGATTACATATTACTATATATAGACTGAATTCGACCTGTATTTAAAACTTCCTGGTATCCAATTTCTAGTATTGTTATTGTCACAAGACTGATAATCTCTACCAACCTAAATAAACAACCGAATCATATGTCGCTAAAGCCAAGATTTTCTTGCCGTTGTCCTTCGGTAATCAGAGCCGAAAAACAAGATCTTTTCGGGATCTACATATTTTGGCATATACTCCTCAAGTTTGGAGAAAAAAATAGATATCCCTAGAGGCTCATTCATGAATAGGATAAATATGAGTTATTAAAGTTTTTTTTATATACAACTAAAAATTTTAGAAAACATATCTATAATATTAAAAATTATAAAATAATTTATTTGTATATGTTTTAAATATTATGACATAAATATATATCAACAAAATGATAAAAATTTAGCTACACCCAACATGCTCGGGTGCAATTGATTAAGGGAATGGTAGCTTGACAGGTTAGCTCACAATCTAGCTAGGTTAGCAACGTTTAACTAGATGTAATAGTTGGGTCATTACACAATTATTTGATACACGATTATTCGATATGAATTTGATATGATTAAATAGATTTAGATTTAAAAATTTTAATATGAATAATAATCGTGTCAGATTCGAGTCTAATCTTTTCTATCCATTTATTCTTTTATGATATAATTAATATACGATTAAAATATAACTAGTTAAATAAATAATTATATTTAAACAAATAATCGTATCTAAATTAATTGCTATTTAGTACAGTAATTTTATCTATTTATATTTTGATATTTATTTTATATTTAAATAAATAGCTAGTTAAATCGGTTAAATTTTATATTGATTAATTAAATAGGTTGAATGGACTGAATCGAATTAATGACCTAATTGTATTGTATTGTGTCAGATATTTAATAAATGGATAAGATGATTAATAAATAAATGACATGATTAATAAACGAATTATATTTAAATTGAGAATTTTTAACACGATTAATAAATGGATCAAATTCAAATCAGTACAAAAAATAATATAAATTTATTAATATGACACGAATATAATATGATTATCTAAATTATAACCCCTACATTTGATAATACCACGAATATAACATAATTATCTAAATTGTAACCCCTACATTTGATTGATGCTGCTCTCATATATCTATGTAACTAAGTCCTCCAACAAAATTATATAAGAAGCTCTATAATATTTGTTGATATTTGCCATTTCTCAAACATGAGGGTATATAGTCCATAATTTACTTTCTTGAGATACTTGCTGTGGGGTATATGATATGCCAACAACCACAATTATATAACAAATCATTTTTTTTCCAACGGCAATTACTGTACTGATTTACTGTATTCATCTAGGTTTGCCAAACCATGGAAACCACATATATGTAACAATTAATTCTAGGTCGAGACCAGACCAAAAAAGCCAAGGAATGTCACAACTAATTGTCCATCATCATCATATCAAGTCCTAATTTGTAATAATAATTAAATATAATATTAGCTTACAAGATAATTAGTTATTTAATGTTCAATTAAGTGAATGTGATAAGTGACATCATTGATAATTTAATGTTCAATTAAATGAATGTGATATGTGACATCATTGATAATTTAATGTTCAATTAAATGAATGTGATATGTGACATCATTGATAATCTGCTTTTTCTTTTGACTTTTAATCTTATATTTTCCATCTTAATATAAGCAGCAATTAAATCTTAAATCTATCCAATTTTATTCTATAGTTAATGCGAGTGAAATTAGATCTCAATACATTCTATACACAAATATATATATATATATATTTTAATCAAAATTTCATTTCCTTTATTGTTAGTTAAGCTAGTTAGGTAATACTCGATTGAAAAACACTAAAAGAAATCACAAAATCCTGTCACGCAAAACGGTAAAATGTTAATAATGATGGCACTTCTCTAATGTCCAAACATTTAAACATCAAGATTGTGGAATAATGCTTGTGGGATGACCCAACTCAAAAGATAGTCTATAGTGAAGCTGATGCACTTATGAGTTATCGCTATCTTAATGGCAAAATAGAGCTAAGTCTTTGTCTACCATTAGCAGCTAAATTATCTTTTAAATGGTCAAAACATATAATAAATTCATAATATAATTTTCATTTGATTTCCTTTTGTGTGTTTCAAGCTGCATCGAAAATTAGGTGCGCTGATCGAATACATACAAGCACGCGCAAGTCTTAGTGCCCATACAAATTTAATTGATTTTACTTCTTTTATCTGATCCTTTAAGCTCAAACTTTAGCATGGCACACATGGAAGAGGAATAATGTGTCCACACATGATTAATCATCTCGTTCAAATACTGACGCTACCGAAATCTGTACAAAAAACCAGAATCAAAAGGTGCTTTCAAATTCAGCACTTGTGGTGCCAATTTAATGAAAACACAATTGCTAAGCTCTTGTTTTTACAGGCTAACGATGGTCATAATCCCAATAACTAACTTTAAAATATAATATTTATTTTAATGTGTTCTAGTAAAAATTGACTTAATACATTAGATCTTGTTGGATGTTGCCATTACTTTCGCGACATTGTCTCACACATACAAAGAAAGTAAAAATTAGAAGTAAAATTGTTGGTTCTCATTTTTGACTTTGAGAAAGTAAATTAATTAGAAATCTTGACACAATATCTGCTAAATGTCTATGGATCTTGCTCGTCTTTTGGTAAAAATTAAATAAAAAGCTGAGAGAATCACCAATCACATGAAAATTTATGCCTTCGTTGAGGTGGGAATAACGTTGGACCAATGAATATTTAGCTATATGATTGTAAACATGGAATATTGAATTAAAGGGGGTCATTGTCTGCCTTAATTAATTAGATTGCTGTAATAGCATCATCAATGGATATTCCCATTAATTTGGTAACGACGTTGATGTTTTCATGGCAAATTATAAGTGGAATGTGACTAGTGGATGCAGACTTCTTTTTATGTTTATATTATATTGTAATTTAATAAACAAATGAATTCAAAACAATTTGTGAGAAGAGTGAACAATCGGAGACGTGTCTGAACCTGATAAGCAATCCATCTTTTATATATAAAAACTAACTTTTAGGGCTGAAAATCGCAGATTTTAGTGCGTGCATGCTTAAGAAAATCCATCCAAATAGGATTCATGTTTTTATTAATTTGATTTGAACGAAAGTACAGATTTTACTGTTGATAAGTTAGCGCAAATATGGACACAAAATACGAGCAATTGCCTTTCAGAATTATTTAAAAATTGAGCTAGCCATCAGGTGAACTATAAGAATCAATCACGAATTGATCGATGCAATTGTTTCACCTACCTATTTTCGTTCTTTCTTTTCGCATATCAATTAATAATAACCACTCAAATAAACAGCTCGCTCACTTTACGCGAATCCGGTCAATATTTTTAAGAAATTGAGATAAAATGAAATTTGAAAAGAGTTTTATTATATGGGATCTAATTTTTGATATATATATATATATATATATATATATATTTGTGGTAAATACGAGAATATTGAAACATGAAAACAGAAAAAGAAATATGGGGAAATGGAAATTGACACATCAAATTTGATGGCTGAAAGTAAAGCAAAACAAAGCAATGCTAGCTGTGTCCCACATTTTTGAATAAATGGGTCTCAAAACTTCTTTTTCTTAAATTTATATTATTTTGTTGAAGAATTTGGGGAGGTTTGATGCGTTAGGTTGTGGTTGAGTTGTTTGTCTTTAACTTTTGTCCCTTAATTTATATTATTTTTGTTAAGAATTTGGGAAGGGCTTGATACGTTAGGTCGTGCTTAACAGTTGTATTCGTTTATAATTTTAAGATTTTTAATTAACTTTAAATATTACACACACACATATATTTAACTTTAAATGTGAATGGAATTTATAATATATTGGAATTAATTGAAACCAGGGAAAACATAATGAAAATGGAATATGAATCAACAGATTTGGTGGATCATCGTTGTCTTCAATTATATCATAATCTAGCTGTAGAATCTATGATATTGATGGATAAGTGTAGAGATACCAATCTGTCTAAAACGGAAGGATAAGCATATATTATTTGACATGGAAAAAAAAAATTAAAATTAAAATCAAATTAAATCGACGCTTTATTTCATAAGTCATCTTCACAATTTTGCTTGGTGTGTTAAATTATTCATATAATTAATTTTTTATTTGCGAGTATAATATTATTTATGTTTAATTATATTTCTTTTACTTGAATAATTTTCTCTGCTTGACATGAAAATTAATTTTAAAAAATAATAATATTATTTAATTCTTTATAAAATGCATTCATATGAATGTACTTTGATAACTTTTCCTTATCTAGAAATGGATTACATAACCATTCATTAGAGAACAATTACAAACTGGAATCAGCATATACAAATCATGAAGGAATTAAGCAAGAAGACTACATATACATGTACTAAATCATCGTAAAAATGGATGGCGCATAGAATTAAACTAGAGATGTGATTTTTAAGTTTAATTTTTTATTTCTTTTATTTAGTTTTGGAAAGAACCAAAAAACTAAAGTGTGACTTTGAAGGAAGAATTAAATCAAAGATTATCAAACAACTTTTTGGAAGGTGAAGTTACTAATAAGAAAAAAATAGTGTCAAGAGTATAAACTTCTTTGACCAAACTGATAGAAAAGGATTACATAATTATAACCTATTTTATATTTTTGGCAAAGCAAGTGTGTTGAGAATTTCACCACAACTATTCTTATATTACTTGTTACTCTCATAATAAAAATACTAAATTCTCTAAATAATCAAATATAAATCTCACTAACTAATTAAATATAATAGTAATCTAAAATAATAAATACCACAAAAATAAAAATAGAAAATTTAACGAGGATAGGTATAAATATATATGTCTTCGGGCATCACAAAAACTCCACTATCTTTAATTTTGTAATTATTGCAAATTCTTTTAGGTTATAATACAAATACTCAAAAGATACAAAGTAAAAGAGAAAATATTTTGACTAGAAGGTTTTTTGTAAGAAAAATTCTTGGCCATCTATGATCAAAAACCAAATTAGAAAAGCTTTTGTTAAATTTTATCTGGGATAATTATTGATCTTTAATTTGATTTCCTTTTATAAGCTAAGCAAATAACAAAATAAAGTAATCTAGCTAATGTGAAATATTGGCTAAAGAGCCAATATTTAATAAATCTCCACCTTGGCAATTTAGCCAATTTTAACCAAATTTTTCAGTCTTCTTTAATATTCTGACAAAATTTTATAACGCTTTTAAATACGCTAAATGACACAATGAAACTTTTAGAATATTAATTAAGTCCAAATAATGGTTGAACTTAATAGTTGTCATTACTTTAGTCAACATATTTGTAAAATTCTCAACAATCTCAGTATTTTGAATTAATATTCTTTTTCCTTCAATAATTTTCTGTACAAAATAATATATGACATCTATATACTTGGTGCAACATGGAATATTTGATTCTTCACTAAATAAATACTCATCTTCTTCTAACCGAATCTTAGTTCTTCTAGTAATCCCTATAACCAAATACTTTTTTTTTTTATAATCTTTGTAATCATCATGTACTCTGTCTCTATAGTAGACAAAGCAAATATAAATTGTAAAGTAGATTTTCAACTCATTGAAGCTTTCGTAAAAGTGAATAAATAACCAATAGTCGATCTTCTCTTATTTAAATTACCAGCATAATTAGAATCTACATAATGAATAGCATAATGACTAAGTGAATAATCTTACTCAAATACCAAACTAAAATTTACAGTCTTTAATAAGTATTGTAAAATTTATTTAATAGCTTGCCAATGTCTTTTTTCTAGATCATGCATTTACCTACTCATAACTCTAACTATTTTTGAAATGTTAGGTCTTGTACACACCATAAGATACGTTAAGTTATCAACTATATTAGAATATAGCACTTGTGATATATACTCATAATCTGCATTAATACTCAAAGATAATAATGCACTAAGCTTTAAATAAAGAGCAAGTGGTGTACTTATAGGTTTCAATTGCTCTATCATGCCAAAATATTTTAACACCTTTTTCAGATATTACTTATAAGTCAAATAAATCTTGCCTTTTTCTCTCTCTCTACTAATCTCTATATCAAGAATCTTCTTAGCTTTACTTAAAATTTTCATTTCAAATGCTTGATTCAACTAAGCTTTTAATTTTTCAATCTCAGTGATATTCTTTGAAGTTATTGACATATAAGAGTAGGTAAATCAAATAACTATCTTGTAGCTTAAAAATACACACAATAATTATATTTGCTTCTTATATACCCTTAAACCATCATAAACTAATCAAATTGCTTGTACCACTATTTTGAAGATTGTTTCAAATCATAAAGTGACTTTATCAATTTACTAACTAGATTTTTCTTGCCAATAATTTTGAATCTCTCTAACTGAGTCATATAAATTTCTTCTTTTAAATTATTGCGTAAAAATACAATTTTTACATTTAATTGAACTAGTTCTAAATTCAATAACTCAGCTATTAAGGTCAATAAAATTTTAATGGAAGTATGCTTTACAATTGAAAAAAATACCTTATTCTAGTCAATCCCTTCTTTTTGAACTGAGCCTTTTATCACTAATCTTGTCTTGTAACAAATATTATCTTTCTTAAAAAATTATTCTTTTTTTGTATGTACCCATTTGCACTCAATTGCCTTCTTTTTTTCGATAGTTGAGCTAGCTTCTACGTTTCATTCTTCTCAAGTGACTGAATTTTTTTTGCCATGGCCTTTTTTTACTGATCAGCTTTTGAATATTTGACTGCTTCTTTGTAAGTGAAAAGAACATCACCATCTATAACTGTAAGTGTATAGGCCACTATATCTTTAAATTGAATAAGTCTTAAAATCTCACGTCTTGACCTATTAACTTTAATTGATTTTGGTTATTGTTAAAATTATTGAGTAAAATCTCCTTCTTTATCTTTAAAATTCTGTTTAATTACTAAAGAATTAGTAATTTTTGTTGAGTTAATTTTTGTTATTTTAAACTCTACCTACTGCTAAATATGCTCTACCTGCTATGAAGTACCATTAACTTCTGTATGACTTCTTGCTTTCTTCTTTAATATAGAAAACTCATCAAATTATTATATCCTTACCAAATAATACTTTTTTTGATTTTAGATGCCAAAAACTATATTCTTTTACACCTGAGATAACTTCTATAAATACTACTTTCTTAGGTCTGAAATCTAATTTAGATTCTTTCATATAATGATAAGTTATATAACCAAAAACATGTAAAGAATCATAATCATTAATAAGTTTTTCAAACTATACCTCTAATGAGATTTTACCTTCAATTATAACTGATGGTAGATGATTCATAAAGTGATATGTATAAGTAACTACCTCAATCCAAAACTCTTTGCCTAACCTAGTATTAGACAAAATACACTGAACTTTTTTTAGTAATGTTCAATTTATGTATTTTGCCACTCTATTCTACTATGGTGTGTTTATGATTGTGAATTAACATACAATTCTTTTATCCTGTCAAGCTTTTATAAATGGATCACTGTGATACTCTTTATCATTATCTATTTGAAGTTGCTTAATCTTTTTACTAGTTTGCATTTTAATCATCTTTTTTCATTTAAAAAATACTTCAAGTACATTATTCTTATTTTTTATTACATACACCCAAATTTTTTTAGAAAAATCATTAATAAAAGTAACAAAATAGTGCCTACCTTCTAAAAGTATTATCTTGATTGGTCCCTATGCATCAGAGTGAATATAATTTAGAATATCCTTAGTATTATAAATTAATGTACCAAATTTCACTCTTTCTATTTTTCTATAATGCAATGCTCATATAAATCTAATTTATAAGTCTTTGCATATTTCAATAAGCCCTAATCCACGAGGTTTGATAAGATTTTTTCACTTGCATGTCTTAATTACACATACCACAACTTGATCAAATCTAAATCTTTATTCTTCTCTAAAACTTCAGCTGTTAATCTAGTAACTGTACTATTATTATAGTAATACAAGTTATTTCTCTTTATACCTATCACTGCCACAATAGTACCTAAAATAATCTTAAGAATTCCATTTCGTATAGTTACAATGTAAGAATTTTTTAAACTTTGACACATACAAAACATTTGTCAAAACTCTAGTAGTTCAATCATAATTCTTAAATTGGACTTAACTTATTCCTATTGTTTTACAAGTATCATTATTGCCCATATAAATAACTCTACAGTATAATTTTTTAAAATAAAAGAATTAATCTTTAGAAGGACATATGATACTTGTAATTATAATCTAAAATTCACTCATTAGACTCAAAAATAGCT
The DNA here is from genome assembly GCA_035221805.1 of Trichilia hirta. Lineage (NCBI taxonomy): Eukaryota > Viridiplantae > Streptophyta > Magnoliopsida > Sapindales > Meliaceae > Trichilia > Trichilia hirta. Next base: position 11,135 of record JAWDEX010199939.1, read on the forward strand.
AATAGACTAATTAGAGATAAATCTAACTGTCACACATACATTAAAAATAACTTTGTCATTTTTCTTTCTTTTATAATTTTGGATAATCTTTCTTTCAATATCTCTTTTTATAACAAAAGGCACATTTATCTTTACTAAGTTTTTTTATCAAGAGTGATCTTTTCCTTCTCTTATTGTTATGACTTTGACTATTTTTTCTTATTGTAAAGGTCTCAGCTAAATTATTTCTATTCTCTTTCTAATCTTCCTTATAAATCTTGTAATTAAATAAAGTAGCATAAATTTCTTTAAAAGTCAACTTTTCTTTTTTATGAAGAAAAATAATACAAAGGTGATTTAATTCATCGAAAGAAAACTATTTAATAACATAATTTTATGCTCATTTTTAAAGATTTATCTAAATTCAACAAATCAACAAATAATCCATTAAATATATCAATGTGACTACTAATACTCGTAATCGATCTTGGCTGTAAATGAAATAATCTCTTTATTAAGTAAAGTTGATTCTCATTACTCTTTTTTA
>JAWDEX010199961.1:0-11658 GCA_035221805.1 Trichilia hirta
GAACAAAATCAGTGGTAGACCTCTCATCACTCAAGCTCAAAGACGAGCTTAGTGTTGGGTTTGCCTCAATAGTTTTCAGAAGTGACTAATCTAGGGACCCAACTTTACAGCTGTCACTGCTAGCACTTATCTTTTACACGTATACAATATGACGTCAGGATGAAAACGGCACAAAGAACCAAATTTTTCTGAGGCCAATGAAGAATGTGGGCCTTACGATATATTTGTCTCTCTGTATGCCCTCGTAGCCCTAATAATGCACCACCTGATGAGAACCCCGACCCGGATGCTTCTTGTTATTAAAAGCATTGGCCAGCGTCACGATCTCCCTTCACGAGTAAGAAACCTGCTATAAGGCCACTATAAGAGAAATATGTAATAAAAAGGACAAGAAAATAGCATCTTACCGATTAAGCATATGTGAAAACAAGCGTGCAAAAGGATTCATTGTTGATAGATATAGTCGGCGCAGGGGGATGGAGCTCTGAGAAATTATAAGTAACAATTGGGTCCAGCAAGAATGCAAAATAAGAAATAGGAGACAAATAGAGGGTACTTATAGTCAGCCAACCAATAACTAAGCGACATAATATATTCGAATAGTCACTCTATGAATGATTAGGAGCGGGCCACGTAGACCTCGAGAGGGCATCCTAGAGTGTTATGCCAATTTAAAATAACCATCAACTTGCTTACATGTGGCTATGATGTGAGTTATAAGGAGGCATTGTCCTTTAGTAACGCCCTTTCAAAAAAATAATAGGTGAAAATCAAAGTATTTACATTTAATGAAGATCGTTGACTGCTCAAACCACTAAAACGTCCATGTTTAAAAGCTGAATCGTCTTAGTAAATCAGAACCATTCAAATTTTTATTCTCGCTTCACGACAGCAGAAACTTAGAGAACTTATGTTGATGATTTTTACTGACCCAATATTTTTAGTCCTCGCCTATTATTATGTACGAAACTTGACATTGATCCAGTCACTTCGGTATTCCGACTGACATCTTGATTATCAAAGCGACTAAATATCAATGTTACAAAAATGAGAGGATCAAATACAGAAATCGGGTATATTTTTCTAAAGGACGACCTGAATGTCCCATCACATTAAGAGGCGTCCTATCCTACAAATTGCAGGCATTCATTGCATCACCCTAGTTCAACATAAGAAAGTGGTGAAAGGACCTACCAACCAACCATGCCGTATTCTGTGTAATCAAGCTGCTGTTTTCCGATGTTCGCGCGTGTAAAAGCCTTATAAATACTAAAATCACTACACGAATAGGAGAATTTTTGGATTTCTCCCTTTTAATCTCTTGAGAAAAGGAGAAAGAAGAATTCATGTTTGCAATAATTAGCCTTCACTACAAAAATTTTCAAGCCCATCGTCCTAGATCGATAATTAACCTAAACACTGTCCTCTCTTATTACTTTTCTTAGTTCGGCTTTTAACAGTCTACTAACTTGAGTGTCAGAGTTTATACACCAATAAATCGGCTTCACTCTTATTTTGTTCATTTTGATTTCATATTTTGTTTATTTTGATTTCAGGTAGTTCTTCAAGAATTATTATTCAAGATCGAATATTATTTTTTACGATTCTTACGTCAATAACAACGATAAAATCTGTGTGATGTACTTAATTTTATATCGAAAGAGAATTTAGACATCAATAGCTAATATAGTCTCGCACAAGGTAAATCAAATGTCCAATGTCTCCCTCGTATTTCGTTTAACACACATCCTTTTTAGTATAAAATTCTCGTGAGCGGATATCCGTGACTTTTCTAAATACTAATATAAAAAAACGGCCTTGTTTTTCTAAGAAACAGTCTTTTCAAAGAAAATCTACATAGATTTTCTATTGGTCTAGATTTAAAGATGTTACGATACAAATGAGCCTTCTAGTTTGAGCTGACATAGTGTCTGACAACGTAAAATTATTTATCAAAATATCCGTTGTTTTCCTGTACATTTGGTCGTATTGATCATGTGATTAATTTTCTTAAAGGCTGAGCAAGAGAGGGGCCACGTTGCTTCTGTGGTGGAATGTTATATGAAGGAATATGGAACTTCAATAGAGGAGACAGTTGAAAAGCTTCGAGAAATGGCTGCAAATGCTTGGAAAGAGATGAATGAGGAATTCATGCGGCCAACGAGAATTTCAAACAAAGTACTTTCAGCAATTGCAGGTGGGGCACGCGTAGTAGAATTCATTTACAAGAAGGGAGACAGAGTCACAAGACCAGAGTATTCCAAGGATTTCGTTAACAAATTGTTCATTCAGAAAATGATTATTTAATATCCTTGTGTGGATTGAACTGTATTGAAACATGTCAGTTTGACAAATCTAAACTCTGCTCGTGATGATTGCACTCAATATTTTCCCAAATAAAAGTTGTCTTAGTTGTCTTGTACTAGGTCTTTTGAATTCAATAACATGAGTACTACTTCTCAGATACCATCTGAGCTACACCAGTCTCATGATTTGGGTTGTAACAAACCAATGTCATGTAATAAATCTACTGGCTTTGCAGCAGTTGTTGGCTCTTCTTGTTGTCTGAATGTCCTGCATCAAAGACTTGTCATCCAGATTCAGAAGTTTCTGAAACTTGTTCTGACATCTATTAAAGTTCTGCTTCTTTGAATAAAAGTATATTCCCTATGTTTTCTAATTCTTGTCAAATATGAAAAAATCATAGATTATATTTTTCTAATGCTTCTATTCAAATTACTAAACATTTAGGCCATGTTTCATTGCAGTAATCCAGCGAAGAAAGGAATCATAATTGCTTTCCTTTTCTTTCCCCTTTCCTTTCGAACATACCCTCCCCGTTGCATATAACAATTCTTTGGTTGGTCATCGTTGTAACATTAGTCTCATAAATTATGTCACTTAATATATTAGTATTTTTCCTTTCAAGTTGAAGTCAGAAGCTCTAGAAATGTTTCTTCAATTCAAGTTACAATTGAAAAACATTTTGAAATATCCATTACGAATTTTCAATAAAATGCAAGAGGAGACCACCATTGGCGTCATAATTTAGTCTTTAAAAATTAAAAAAGAAAAAAGAAAAATCCTCCAGGTTTCTCAGAAAAAAATAGTAGATCGATCCATCACTTACGGCTGCACCGTTTTGCATCAAAATCACCATCAAGCCTCTCAAAAACCGCTTAACGGATTCCATTCTGTCCGTCTAAACTGTTGAATTCATCAACAACTGACGGTCCTTTCAACCAAACTTGCAACGTCGACCATCTTAAACTGCCATCAATAGCCTGTAACAGCTTAGGGGACCCACCCTAGCATTACCATTAAAGGTCATCATCAAAGCACAAGGATAAAATGTTGAAAAATTTTTAAATACAGACTTACATCCATTTATTAATTTTATATTATTTTTTTAATTACTTGAGTTAATAGATAGTCCAATGTACTAAGTCTATTATGTGATCTTGTTCAAATTAGATTTTGTGCGTCTAATTATTACGAGCTTAGTTCACTAACAAAATGTAGGTAATTGTATTTAATTGAAGCCCACAATGTTAAATCTCCTCTCTAGTCTTTATATATAAAATATATTTTATCTATTAGTAGCATTATTTTATTGAAAGCTACTAATCTAAAGAGGTAATAAAAAAAGAAGATTCTAGTATTTCAAGTAATTCAAAAATAGCACAAACAGATACATATTGTCAATTTCATCGATTAACATATTTAAGGTGTTTTATACCCATATATGGATACAATCAAATTTAATTATTTTGCTATATTTTATTAATTAATGTTGTGGTTTATGGATTACAATATTAGTATGTGGTATTAGAGTCATTCATATACAGTTGTAAAATTCGTAATTATAATTTTCTTTTGATTAAAATTGTTTTCTTATTAAGGCCGAATTTGATTGTTATTATTTCATATGAAAATTTTAATCACTTGAGTTTAAAACCTTAGGACTTTTATTCCTCTCATTATGCTCTTTTGATTGATATAAAATATACTTTTGAATTCGACTTATATAGAAATAATTTAGGGTTTAAATTTTTTGTATTTGTATTAGATTCGATTTGTGATTCTTTAATTTTGAATGTTTTACTAAAATTGATGAATAAGTTTTATGTGCAATTTAATTATGAATGTTTGGAGACCATAATTGACTCATAGAGGCTGGTAATATGGCCAAAATTTTGATGAATGGTAACAAAATCCTGAGTTTTAAAGCTGCAATAAAGCTCAATTCATTTTTTGGGAAAGTTAGACAAATTCGATTTTTCAGTGAATTTTGTGATCCTAGATATAGTGGAAGATTGAGAAATTCCCATTATCCTCGATCGACATTTCTTAGCCAGTAAAAAAGCACTTATTGATGTACATGATAGATGCTTTACATTTCAGGTTAACAAAGAAAAGGTTAAGTTCAACATATACCAATTTATGAAGCTTTTAGATAGCGATCAATCATGTAAAGGGCATATGTTATATCAAGATGTGTTAATGTTATGTTCTTTGATTTTTCATCAAAGGATTCATTAGAGAACTAATTAATGACTTCTAAATTTCACAAGATGAGCTTCTAGCATATGAAGTAAGGTGTTCATTATGTCAAGAAAAACAAGAGTTAGAACATGGTATTTTCACACTTGAAAGCTTGGTGAGTGAAGAATTTGAGTGATGAGGAAAATACTAAGCAAATAAGATCAAAACATCAGTACAAACTCAATCTTTAAAACAGCTACCTAATCATTTGAGGTACACATTCTTGGGTGAGAATTCAACTTTGTCAATTATTATTTCATCATTATTGACTAAGGAGGAAGAGTTTTAAAGAAGCACAAATCAACCTTTAGTTTGTCTATTTTAGACATCAAGGGCATTAGTCCAAAAATTTATATGCACAAGATCCTAACAAAGAATTAATGGTGTTTAACGGGCCAAAATCAATGGTTCTAGGCTAGTTTGGTCCAATCTGAAGAATCAAAAGTGTGAAATTAGCCTGAACCAATAATTATAATGATCTAAATTGGGCTAATTCAACAGTTCGAGTTTAATTAAACCAGCGCAAAACGAAAAATAGAACCCTTAATATGCCAGTCTGGGCTAATTCTGCTTCATTAAACAATTTGGTTCCAATTTTGGTTCTGTCCAAGTTTCGGTTTTGGTTCTGAACCAATTTTGATTTTGATTTCAGGTCGATTTCAATTCTATTTTTGATTTTAATTTTGGTTCATAGAACAATTCTCTTAAATTTAATTTTTTTAAATTTACTAAATTTAAATCAAAAATATTTTTTAAATTACCCAAAATTATATAAAAAACACTTCTGACAGTATTAAATTTATTAATTAATTAAAAAAATACAATGAGGACGTTTTAGCGTGAACCTTATAAATTTTTTTTATATTCAATTATATATTATAATAATAATTAAAAAATAAAATAAATTATTTAAAAAAATATTATAAAAAAGAGAACATTGAATTTTATTTTATTAAAAATTATTAAATCTAAATACTAATTACAAGGAGGTAGTTAAATATTTTTATTTTTTGTCTTCATTGCCTTTTTTTTTTTATCCTATTCATATTTAAAGTTAGTTGTAATAGCTAATTATTGTTGAAGTTATTATAATCTTCTTTCTTCGTTGATCCAATTACTTTTGAATGAAAGATTTAGTAAAGATAAATATGCTTTTTATTGTGAAAAAAGGCATTAAAAAAAAGATTGTCCAAAGATACAAAAGAAAAAAAAAAGGAAAAAACTATTTCTTATGCATGTGTGGTAAAGTTTAAAACTCAGCAATCAAATTTATTTCTAGTTAATCTATCGATCACTTTTAGGTCTGATGAATAGATATTGGATTCAAGTTACACTTATCATATGTGTTTTTATAAATACTAATTCTTTAATTTTAAAGAGGTAAATTATGAAGTTGTTTATGTAGGCAATAATAATGCTTGTAAGATAGCAAAGATAGGTCTAGTTCGGTTAAAAATTATGATAGAACTATTAGAGTTTTGATAGATGTTCAGCATATGCCAAAGTTAGAAAAGAATCTTATCTCTTTGAGAACTATAGATTCTAAAAATTATAGTGTAACTATAAGAGATAAAATTCTTAAGATTGCTATAAGTGCTCTTGTGATAAAAAAAGGTATAAAGAGAAATAACTTGTATTGCTATAATAGTAGTACAGTTATTAGATTAATAGTTGTAGTTTCAGATAAGGATAAAGATTCAAATTTGATCAAATTATAGCATATGGGATTAGGACATACAGGTTATAAAGTCTTATCTAACTTGATAAGTCAAGGCTTACTAAAAGGTATAAAGACTTGCAAATTAAATTTTTGTGAGTATTGCATTCTAAAAAAATAAACAAGAGTAAAATTTAGTATAGTAATTCATAATACTGAGGATATTCTAAATTATATACACTCTAATTTGTGAAGACCGAATAAAATAGCATCTTTAAGAGATAGGCAATACTTTGTTACTTTTATTGATGATTTTTCTAAAAGAGTTTGGGTGTATGTTATGAAAAGTAACAATGATATACTTGAGGCATTTTTTATATAAAAAAAGATAATTAAAGTGTAAACTAGTAAAAGGATTAAATAACTTCAGACAAATAATAGTAGAGAATATTACAGTGATTTATTTATAAAAGTTTGTCATAATGAAGGTATTATATGTTATTTTACAATCAAAAACATACCACAGCAGAATCGGATAGCAAAATGCATTAACCAAACATTATTGGAGAAGATTCAATGTATATTATCTAATGTTAGGTTAGGCAAATAGTTTTAGATTGAAACAGTTACTTATATTGGTCATCTTATTAATTATTTACTATCGACTACAATTAGAGACAAAATCTCATCAAAGGTATGGCCTGGAAAACTTGCTAATGATCATGATTTTTTATATATTTTTGGTTGCACAGTTTATTATCATGTGAAAGAATCCAAGTTAGATTCTAGAGCCAAAAAAGTAGTATTCATAGAATTTATCTCAAGTAAAAAGGATATCGTCTCTGGTATTTAAGTTCAAAAAAGGTATTGTATAGTAAGGATGTAATGTTTGATAAATTTTCTATGTTAAAGAAGAAAATAAAAAATCATGCAGAGATTAATCGTACTTTACAGCAGGCAAAGTGTGTTTAATAGCAAGTGGAGTTTGAAATAATAAAAGTTGACCTAATAAAAATTATTAATTCTTCAGTGATTGAGAACAATTTCAAAAATGAAGAAGGACGTTCTACTCAAGAACTTTAACAATAACCAGAATTAATTATGGTTAATAGGCCAAGATATGAGATTCGAAAACTTGTTCAATTTAAAGATATGATGGCCTATGCACTTCTAATTATAGATGATGATGTTCCTTTTACTTATAAAAAGGTAGTCAGATGTTTAGAAGCTAATCAGTGAAAGAAAGTCATGGTAAAAGAAATACAACATTTTAAAAAGAATAAAATATAAGAGTTAGCTTAACTACTAAAAAGAAAGAAGGCAATTGGGTGCAAATGGATATAAGTAAAGACAGAAGAATTTTTTAAAAAAGATAATGTTTGCTACAAGATAAGATTGGTGAAAAAGATTATGCTCAAAAGAAAGAGATTAACTATAATGAGATATTTTCTCTAATTATGAAGCATACTTTTATTAGAATTTTGTTGGTCTTGATAGCTCAGTTGAATTTAAGATTAGTTCAGTTGGATATAAAAATAGTATTTTTTTCAGAGTAATTTAGAAGAGAAAATCTATATGACTTAGCCAAAAGGTTTTAGGGTTATTCGTAAGGAGAATTTAGTTTGTAAACTAATAAAGCCACTTTATGCTTTAAAGCAATCTCCAAAGCAATGGTATAAGCAATTTGATCAGTTCATAATAGGTCAGGAGTATATAAAAAGCAAATATAATCATTGTGTATATTTTTAAAGGCTATAAGATGGTTCTTTTACTTATCTACTCTTATATGTTGATGACATATTGATAGCTTTAAAAATGTCACTAAAATTGAAAAATTAAAAGCTTAGTTAAGTCGAGAGTTTCAAATAAAAGATTTGAGTGAAGTCAAAAAAATTTTCAGTATAAAGATTAGTAGAGATAAAGAAAAAAGAAAGATTTATTTGACTTAGAAGTAGTATCTGAAGAAGATATTATAATATTTTGGCATGACAGAGCAGTCAAAACTTATAAATGTTTTACTTGTTTCTCATTTGAAGTTTAGTGTCTTCTTATCTTGGAGTACTGGTGAAGATCATGAGTATATATCATGAGTATCGTATTCTAATACTGTTGAAAGCTTGATATATTTTATGGTGTGTATAGAACCTAACAAATTTTTATAGATAGTTAGAGTTTGAGTAAATATATGCATGATCTAAAAAAAGGACATTGACAAGCTGTAAAATAGATTTTATGGTACTTATTAAAGACCATAGATGTTAGTTTAATATTTAAGTAGGTTAATTCACCTAGTCATTATACTATTAGTGATATGAATTCAAATTATGCTAGTGATTTGGATAAGAAAAGATCAACCACTAGTTATATATTCACTCTTGCGAGAGATTTAGTGAGTTAAAAATCTACTTTACAGTCTACAGTTATTTATTTACTACAAAGGCGGAGTACACAGTGATTACAAAGGCTGTGAAGGAAGGTATCTAATTATTGAGATTACTAAAAGAATTAGGAATTAGTCAAAAGAAGTCGAGTATTTATTCTGACAGTCATAGTGCTATTTATTTAGTAAAAAATTTACTATTCTATATTCGTACCATGCATATACATTTCAGATATTATTTTATGCGAGAAATTATCAAAAAATAAATAATACTACTTAAAAAGATTGAGCTATTGAGAATCTTGCAAATATATTAACAAAAGTAATAACAATGATCAAGTTCAATAATTGTTTGGACTTGATCAACATCTTGAGAGTTTGATTATGCCATTTGACACATTTAAAAGTGTCATAGAATTTTTTCAAAGTATTAAAGAAGATTGAAGTTTTGGTTAAGATTAACTAAATCACCAAGATGGAGATTTGTTAAATATTGGCTCTTTAACCAATATTCCACATTGGTTAAATTACTTTATTTTGTTATTTGTTTGGTTTATAAAAAAAAAAAAGCCAAAGTGAAGATTGAAAGTTGTTTCAAGCAAAGTACGAAAGTTGTTTCAAGCAAAGTACAATAAAAGTCTTTCTTGTTTGCCTTTTATTATAAAGACTCAAAAATTTTTCTCACAAAAGACTCTCTAATTTAAATATTTTCTTTTTGTTTTGTATTTTTTGGGTATTTGTATTATAGCCTAAATTAATTTGTAATTGTTATAAAAATAAAAATAATAGAGTTTCTGTGGTGCTCAAGGATGTAGGTATTTATACCGAACCTCATTAAATTTTGTATTTTCTTTATTTTTATTTTTTGTGCTATTTATTACTTTAAATTACTATTATATTTAATTAACTAGTATAATACTTCTTGTTGTTATGTGAGATTTACATTTGATTGCTTAAAAAATTTAGATTTTTTGCTGTGAGAACAAGAAGTAGTATAAGAATAATTATAGTGAAATTTCCAACACATAGGCTGTTTAGAAAAGTCTTCTAGCATACGAAATTGTTCATTACCTTGATCAAGCAGTCATAAAATTGCTTGTAATTGCTCCCAATAAATTAGAGAGAAAAACAAAATACTTTTGTGTCTTCATTAGATTTTTATGAGGGGAATTGGTCTAATCTTGTATTAATTAGTATTTTAAGTGATTAGCATTACAAGTTAATTATAGTTAACATATTAAATAATTCAATAGTGACACATTAGTTTTTATATTACCTAGTGTTGATACCTGAAATTTTCTAACCAAAAAATATCGAACACTACACAAATTTGTTTTATCCTAATGATAAAATAGTTTGCAAGATTCTTTTCACGTTAGTAAAAATGCCTTGACATTTACCTTCTACACCCTAAAATTACAAAAAGAGAGTTAAAAAATTGTAAGACTTGGTCTAATCTTTGAGATTGCACAATTTTGTTCTTGGGCCTAACTTAATACAGTCCTTTTTAGCCTAACTTAATATTGTTCTCTTTAGCCGTCTACCAATAAGCTGCTAGGTAGTGTCCCTATAATAGCCATAACCAACTCGCTTACATGGTGTCTAGGCTTAAGGTTTTATTTCTAGTAACTTAGACTCAAGTCCTAAGAGGTCTCATTGACCACTTAGTTCTAAATTCTTATATAGAGTGCAACAACTGTTTCTCTTATTTTTATGTGAGACTCAGTTTGCTCCTGCCCCTAACTATCTTAGTAGCTTGTCAAGAGCCATTTTTTGCTCAGGCATTCTCGAGCCAATATCACTTTTAATCCTTTAGGATAGTGTCGTTATAGGTCCATCAACTTTTATTTGGTTCATCCTTGAAACCATCATTATACGAAAGAAAAGTTAGCTCAGATATTAATTGTAAAACCTAACCAAATATTTTTAATGATATCATCTACTTTGGCCTAACCCTTAGGGTCGCACAATTTTATTTTTAGTAATGAGCCAACACCATTCTAAAAAGCCTTATTTGGGTATTAGAATACATAACGCAGCTCAGACTCAACCTGATATTGTCCTTTTTGGCCCCTTACCAGTAGTATGTCGATAATGCCCTTATAATAGCCCCGTCTATCCTGTCCATATGGTGTCTAATGTCAAGATTTTATTTCTAGTAACTTAGACTCAGGTCCTAGAGGCTTTATTAATAATTTGGTTTCAAATTCATATATATAGTACAGTAACTTTCTCTCTCGTTTTGATATGGGACTCAGTTCATTTCTGTTTTTAGCCATTTTAGCAACTTACCAAGAGCTGCTCCTTGTTCAGACCTTCTCATCCTAGTACTATTTTTTACCCTCTAGGATCGGATTATTACAAAAGTAATAGCAAATTCTCGGCGTATAAACTCTAATACTTAAATTAAGCTTAGAATTTAAGAGGAAAAAATGAAAATTTTGCTAAAGAAAAAGAGAAGAACTAAAGAAATATTAACATGTAATCTAATGCCATTTTTTGCTATTTTTCTAACCCCCACATTAGAAAGGAGTTGATATTTATAGTAGTTGATGACATATTTCTTAAGTCTTTACATATATAGGTTATTAAAGAATGAGGTGGTGGCATTTGTCACAAGAGTTGCATACTAGTACTGAATAATAAGTCATTGTATAATCATTATCTATAAGTTTGGGCTAAGACAATAATTAACTAGACTGTAACTTGTCTAATATAAAATTTTAAGTGGAATTTGAAGCCCGACATGTGATCCTCTTTTCGCCGTCATTACTTTTAGGTTGAATTTCTTATGGAGGTCGAAGCTATTTTTCTTAACCTAGAGTAGTAACATCTATACGTTTAATGATCTTAACATTTTGTTCTAACCCTAGTAGAGTTAGGAATAACTCTTATCGATGTTGTGAATTTTGAGTTACCCACAAGATTCATTTCCCATGCAAAATTCTTAGAATGACAACATTGGTGTCAGAATTCTAAGGTTACCCATGGACTTCTTTTGTATAACATTGAGAGTCAACGTAAGGTTGATCGAAATGGCTGAAAGATTTTGTGCCCCGCCCCGCCCCGCCCCCTT
>JAWDEX010199982.1:0-11658 GCA_035221805.1 Trichilia hirta
TTAAAATATTTTCACTAAAATAATTAGTATAATCACGTCTCTCTAAGACCTTTTAAACTCGTTTTTCAAAGGAATATATATATATATATATGTATATAAGTTATAAACATATCACATAACATACAGAAAATAGTTTATAATCTTGTATATATAATAGTTTATCAAATATCTCTGGTGGACAAATTTGCAAACAAAGAAAAATGAGTCAAATTCGAATGATATCATAGCTCTAAGGCTAAAAATCAATCACCATTAACGGGCGCTCTATTTTGCACTCAATATCTTAAAATTAAAAAGTGAGAAGGGTGAGTATACAAAAGTATATCCCGTGAGGGGATATAAAACATGCATGCACATATAACACATTTGTAGCAAAACATATAAAATAAGCATTTAACATCATAAATAAATTAAAATAATATAAGATCAAATTTGTTTAAATAAAATAATAAAACAGTTATTCAATTTATTAGACAAGCTAACTTCTCAATGTTTACTCTGACCAAGAGTAAACCCAAACTATCAGTGAGTTTGTGTGCAACAAAAATTATGCAAGTTTTATAAAAATTTATTTTTATACTAATAGAAAATGAATGTCTAAGTTTAGTGTAAAATTAGGCCTACTATTGACGTTGGTCTAAAGTATTATGTGCACACACACATGACTGTTGTCTATAGTTTTGCTTAATGGGCCACTTTGTCATAAATAAAAATACCATCTCTATTATATTGGCCTCGCTGACGTACCCAATCACCCAGGCGACCTCTCTGAAGGTTCGTTCCTAGGCTATTTAATTCTATAACTATAATTTTGACCTTTATGGCCATATCCTCCTCGGCCTCTATATCATACATCAAATCTAATCTATAACAATGGCTTTTCGACCAAAATTAATATAAAACTATCATGCATGAAAATAATCTATCAAATGTCACAATACATAAATCACCAAAGTTCACATAATAATATCAACTTATAAACACCAAAATTAGCCTTCAGCCTTTCAATCAAATTAATATTAATATAATAAAGTCATTAATTCATAAATCACAAATAAAGAAATCTCCTCCTAGTCTCCACCACAATAATAAATCTATCTCTTCTAAATATCTCAAGTCATAATGCATAGATTATGTTTTAGTATTTAAATTAATTTTATGAAATACAAAAGAAAATATAATCAAATCCATTCACATTGAAGAAGGGTATACACTCCTTTTAATCTTCGCATCTCGTAATTTTGTCACGCAAATTCTCAGAGCCCATATGATATAAATATTAACAAACTCATCAAATTGTTAATTCTAAAATATAGTAAATAAAATCTATAAACTATAAGATGCCTTATATACTAAATTTGTACGAAGGAATCTATTCTACTGAATTTTTGAACGATTTTGGCTATTTGTACAATTTTCATTCATTTAAAACCCATAACCATTTAAATACCTTATAAATCTTACTCAAATGCGAGTTTAATGATTAAACAGTAATTTTTAAAGAAATCTACATTCGGATGAACAATATCTATAAACAATAATTGTGAATAATAATTTCGTCCAATTTTTTATTCAAATCTTAATTTGAATCATTCTACCTTCTAACTTAATAATTTCTAAGTCAATTCTTCAAATATATATCCAATTTAAATTAATTTATGCCTAAATTTTAAGATTTCCTAAATATAATATCCTAAACTCTAATATAATATCCTAGACTCTAAATTTCATTTAAAATACAATTCAAACTTAAAACTAGTTAAAATTTTTATCAAAAGATTGTTTCTAACTTGAGAAAATTAAATTTTTGCTTAATTATTGATCAATATTGAAAAGCCCTAATTTTCTTATAAACCCTAACTTTTATTTCTCTTCTAACTCTAAAATTCATGCTTAATACTTGAAATTAATTAATTAGAAAGCTTTAAAATGATGAAGACAAGCTGATTTGAATGAAAAATTTTTAAAAATTTTGAATTCTTGGTAAGAAAGAGTAGGTAGTTTAAATAGAAAGGGAGAGGAGAATACTACAGGAAAAGAAGAAGAAGAAGAAGGAGAATGATTTTGGACATGGGAATCATTTATAATGAAGGGTAAAAAGTTAAAATTGCCTATATGATTAAAAAATGAAAAGGAAATAAGAAAAGGAGAAAAATGAAATTTTTTCAAAGGCTAAAGGAATTGATTTCATACCCAAATTTAGTTAAAATTTATTTAAGTGAAATTCTTATTTTGTTAACTTTTATTGAAAAAAAAATAGTTCATCAATTGAACTTTTCAATTAATGAAAATTTGTATTTGAAGGCCAGGTGTGCAAAAAGAGCCACAGGCTTGTTGCACTGGATTCTTACTCATTACAGTGAAAATTCCCTCGCTATAGTGGGCTGCTTTCTTGTTGCATTTTTCTAATTTCCATTTCGCATCTTTGTTTCTCTTTTATTCGGACTCTGATTTATCTAAAATTTAATTCTATAAAATTCTAAATTTGTCTATTTTTATTAGAAGCAAACAGATTACAAATTAGATTCTCAAATTAAGAGAAATTTATACTTGAAGTATGAGTGCGTGAAAGAGACCTTATAGCCAAAATTTTTTAATCATATGAAATCTTTTTCGAATCCTTTCAGATCACTAAATAAGTTATTATAGACTTAATAAATCAATTAAAAAGAAAAAATAAGAACTCAAATGCAAATTTTACAAAATAACAAAAATATTTTTAAGGAATAAAAGAACAAAAAAGCCCTTAGTTTAAAAAATGGGTGTCATATGTGGTGTATTTTATTTATTTATCTATTTATGTATACAGTTTAAGGCCAAATAAAATGTTGATATTTTATTAACATAGTTGAAGTCTTGATACTTTGTTTGTAAATGAATTGTATTATTAGATTTTTCTGCCTGACTTTTATTGAAATGGCCCTTGGGCTTACACATTTGATTTACTTGATTTTTGAACAATCTTGTTATATGGATTTTTTTGGTGATAGGGTTAGTGGACTGATTATTGTATTAAGTAGCTTACGGTTGGACTATGAGAGGCCTTAAGTATGTGATAATTAGGTAGTGTATATTAAGATGCTACCTAGGTGAATAACAGGGTTGGTTTCTCTTTAAATGGCCTAAATACGACAAGTCATCTAGATGATCTACTGAGCAGATTTGTTTTTAAGTAGTCTATAGTAGAATACTACCAGGTGATTGACAAGATTAATGTTTACAAAATTGAAGGAATATGTAAAATTGACAGATAATATAAGAATAATTGTGTTTATCACCATGTA
Organism: Trichilia hirta; assembly: GCA_035221805.1. NCBI lineage: Eukaryota > Viridiplantae > Streptophyta > Magnoliopsida > Sapindales > Meliaceae > Trichilia > Trichilia hirta. The sequence continues at coordinate 3,285 of JAWDEX010199982.1, forward strand.
ACTATTCGTAGTCAATACTAGTGAGTTAGATAATATTTTAAAATAAAATATATTCTTTCTTTTGTATATAAAATATTTTGAGAAATAAAATAGTTTTATAAAAAGAAATCTCACTAGTGGTCTTAGAGTGTATCTCAGCTAAAATACCATTCTAAGTAAAGCTAGCAGTATAATGATTTGAGCTATTTTATAAAAGAAAACTAAAGTCTAGCAAATAAAATGATATTTATTAATAAACAAAATAAAGTGTTTGAAAATATATTGATTTTAAATAAATATTTTATATTAATATTTATTTATTAATATGATTTTCTTATAAGATATACTTTATATACTCACCCTCTCACTTTACCCTTTTAAACTAGATTTAATCGAGAGTTTGTGACAAGGCGACAATGTTAAGATTTAACACTTCTTGAAAGAAAGATAATTCTACTCATTATCTCTATAAAATTCATTGAATATCTATTAATAATTTTGAGTATTGTATTTAATATGTTAAAAATATTATTTAATTTTTGATTAATTGTATAATATTTAATAAAATTAGATATTTTTATTATTTAAATTCTTAATTAAAATTTATGTTGAATACTTTATAAATTAAAAAATAATGATACTAGACTTTTACAAATTTTTGTAAAATTATCACGCGTAGAGTTTTTGTTTATAGTGTGATAAACATAGATCCGTCGCTGCTTCTTTTTCTTACGAGAATCTTTTTCCATGTTTTTGAGAGATCCAGTCAAGGAAGATTTTGTTAAGAATTGAAAAGACGGTATGCGAAGAAACTCGAGGAGGTCAATATAAAAGGGGTACGTGGTTGAGAATTTGGAATAAAGATAGAAACAAAGGCAGGTAGTTATGATTATAAAAAAGTAAAAAGAAACGTTGTAGTTTAGGCTAAACTATGCCCATTAAAATTTTAAATTTTGTGTTAATGGTGTGCGTTATTCTTATCGGCAAGTTGTTTGTTTACATTAATTAATGGTCGGTCCAATCTGTTGAATAGAGGATCTTATTCTTGAATAAACCAGATTTTATATGGGCTTACAGACTTTGATACGGTCAAACAAATCACCCAATGAAACTGATTTTGTGCACAAGAAGGGCACGATCGGAATCAACATCTTTATATATATGTTTTTATATTATTACATGAATTTTTGTACCGCCTCACGTTGGCGTCAACTCAAATTTTTATGGTTTCACCAACCAACACAGCCAACTCGCACTATTTAAGAAATAAATAAATTTGTATTATCTCATTTAAGCTCCACAATCCATCCCATCTTATCTTGGATTGACCAGTTTGAATTCCTGTCAGCATTTCATAAACATTCTGAATCACAGTATTTTCTCCCGTCTGGTATACGATACCGTAAACATTGAAACGATGATCCATGAATATTATCGATGAACTTCAATTTGATGTCAACAAATCAAGAAAGCAAAGAAATAACTTGCATATGTAATGTGTTTGTTAACTTGTTCGTTGTATAATTTATAATATGCTACTTTTATTATCGTTTTTTATATTTTAGTGAGTATTTTTCAGTTTAATGAAATAAAAACATGCAATATATTAAATTCAAAGAATGAAAATGTTCTGTTCTTATTTAAATATTTAAATTTCAAATTTATTTCAATTTAAGATCTAAAAAAAATTAGCAACGTCCAAATATGGGGCTTTAGTTGAGGGAACTACACCTACCCATGTTATGGTGCATGCGTTACTATAGTATTTCCTTTTATTTATTTATTTTTTTAACTATTAAGTTGTGAATTAAAATTATATAATTACAAATTATAAAAATAAAAAAATTACAATGAAGAAATTAAAAAAAAAAAAGTGTAGACTGTAAGTTATACACATCTTTGGTATCCACCGTAAACTTGTCAATATTCAGTATAAGCTTGGGATCCTTTTTTCCTAAAATCTAATTGGTTAGCTCTTTACCCAACAACCCTCGAATTAATGCATACATTGGGGGTTACATAATATATTTATTACATGTTTAGTTGTCCTATTCAAATTCATTGATTGTGACATTTAAATTCTTTTCAATAGGAAGCTATATATAGATTGGAAGATAAATAAATTAAAAAATATTAGAAGATTTTTCCTAATTTAAATTTATTTAAATAAATATTAGGCTTGTAGGGCCCTAGCCCCAACAACCTACAAAATTCTTTTGAATAAATAAGAACATGTTTATGATTTTGACCTTTTCTTTAATTTGAATAAATATTTATCACATTGGTCCCTGCAGATTTCAAAAGTTTATTTGATTTGTTTTAACTTGATAATATTATGAATATCAAATATTACTTAAAATCTAAGTAATTTTAAAAAAGATATTTATTGAATACTTTTTTAATTTTACTTGAATAAATAAAAAATAAAAATATAATTTAAATGTATATTTTATATGTAAATAAAAAATTAAAAAACTTCTTCTCTAATACTAGTGTAAATCTTTCTCTTATTTTTTTAACTTTCACAATAAGAATCTAAATAAATTAGCTTATCATTTTAAAAAAAATTAATGATATTAAAATTTTAAGGGTTGTATTAATTTTAAATTTTAAATTTTATATTGCATTAAATGTGTTTGAAGAATTTTGGTAATGGTGTGCGTTATTCTATTGCATTAACCTATTATTACATACCAAGATGTTTTATTCTTAAATTAATATTCTTTAATATCTACAGATATTCTTATTCTTAAATAAGAGAATATATATATATATATAAATTTTAAAAATTTAAAATTAAAACGGTGAGTAAAACGTAAATACATTTTTAATCTTTTATATATCCTAAAATCAAATAAAGTAAACATTAAAAAAGATAACTAGCTTAAAAAATAAACATCTAATAGAAGCATAAAACCTTGAAAATAAATAAAAAATTAATATTAATTACTAATCACCCTCAAAATATATTAATAATAAACAATTCGTGGTTGTGCATGAAGGAGAAAAACAACTCGTGATTGTTATAAAAATATCATAATATAATTTCTGCCCACCACGGGGGAGTCACTATGTTATTATATATATCAAATAAATAAAAAAATAATTTTATAATATTATATAATATTTTTCCTTTTTAAAATTCTCATATTAGATCATGTATGTTTTTTTATTATATTAATTCCGCCCATCACTTCAATTAAAGAAAATGTTCTGTTCACGTGAGCGACGGATCCCGCGCCGATTTAAATTCTTGCCAACATTTCACATTTTCGAAAGTGTGGTTTATTTATATTTTTCTTAGAGATTTTCAGTGCAATTCACCGACTTACAAAGATTATATACCTTTTTCTATTTTTTTTTTAATTTACGAACGATATCTTTAACTCTAAAAATTTATGTCGACTTTCTTCTGATAGGCGTACCTAAAATTTTATATTAAGTTAGACTAAGTTAATAATTATTAAATATAATTTTATAAATTTTGACATAAAAATTTTTATTAAATTGATAAATAGATAAATATAAAATTAAATATATATATATATTAAAAAGAATACATGACACCTTATTTTTTAAATTTTTATAAATTTTAAATTATTTTCATTTATTATAAAAAAATCTTAGAATTATATTTTAAGATGGGTAACATTATTTATTTTTAAAATATTTACTTATAATATATTGATAAACGTAAAATTTTTTAACTAGAAAAAGAAAAAAGAAGTTAATATATAAAAAAACAATAAAAATTCATTAAATGAGATATTTTTTTTAATGGATATTATTTTAATATTATTTTTACTACAATTCTATCGAATAAAAATCTGAAAATATCAATATAAAAATATAATGAAAAAATTTATTATTTATTAACACGAGTAAAAAGTTAAAATGAATATTTAAAAAGTTATAGTATATGCAATGAGTTAAAATTAGTATTTATAATTTTTAATATAAAAAATAATAAGAAAGAATAAAATTTTTTTTTTATAAAATTCAAAAATATATTAAATTTTATAACCTATTATTTTCAATCTAATGACATATTATTAACAAATAGATGCTTAGTTAATAAGAATATAATAGAAAAGATATAGTCTAGTTATTTGTAACACATAAATCTTTAAAATAAAAGTTAATATTAGAATCTAGTTATAATAAAGTATTAAAGTATATTTTTACTTCTTATTATATCTAATATTGGGGACGAATTGATATTTATTCTTTAAATATCGATTTTTTTTCCTTGACCTAGACCGGTGTGTTGACATTGTAATACCCGTTTTTTGAATTAGGGGCATTTTGATTATTTTATCACCTAGGAGTATTTTCATAAATTTTGTCATATAAGTATATGGGTATAATTTACGTGTTAGCGAAATAATATTGATGTTTGGTGCAAAATTTGAAAAAATTTTATTAAAAAATGAGCAAGTTAGGAGAGTTTTTGATTGACCAATTGATTTTTGATACTCGAAGAGGGAAGAAAATACTTGAGATTAGAAAGAAATGAAAGTGAAAACGGACTTCGGGTGAAGATGAAATCAATGTTGAAAAGAGAAGGATGAGGAAGTCGATTGAAAGCAACTGTAAGCAAAAAGGGAGAATAAGATGGGTACAAAGACCGATTTACTGGACATAGGGTCGGACATATATTGCCAGATGAGTTTGATACTAGCTTTAATGATGGTCACGGCATTGAACACCTTCGAGAAAGGGCGAAATCATGAAAAATGGCACCAAACATCCCTATAACTGGTGCTGGACTAGTATTTTCCTCTATAAAGTGATATTTTTGTCCTTTTATGAAATTTTTCTTCTTTTAAAACTTTTTTTCTTCTTTACACTCGAGAGCATCTTAGACTTTTCAGTTTCTATTATAAATACCCTTCAAAATCACAAACCCCTTATTTTTTTCTCTCTTCTCTCTTTTCACATGTTCTCTCTCTCTTCCTTTATTTGATCCAAAAGTTTATATCACAAATTCTTATTTTTCTCTCAATTTCTCAATTAAAATGACTTTACATCATCATTTTAAGGTCGTATTGACGATTACTTTTGCATATTAAGTGAGATTTGATAAGGGAGCAAGCTATGGTTTGAATACAAAATTAGGCCTTTTTAAAATAGGTGAAGAAATTGACTTTCTTAATCTCTAAACAACTTTTAGGCAAGATTTTTAAAATATTTTAAGCATTAATTCGTAGTATAATTGAATTTAAAACTTAGAGTTTACTTTACATTTAGAAAATTTGAGAAATTAGGCCTGATTTTGATGAATTGAATATGAATTGAAAGAATCTAAGTAGATAATATTGAATTATGAGCTAGAATAGCTTAAATAGAGATTTTAGTAAAAATCGAGTAAAGAGTTACTGTTTATGACTAATATTTATCCAAGAAAGTATGGATTAGAGGTTGATTTTACCTATTAATATGAGCTAGAGATGATTGTGATAATATAGCAATGGCTATAAGGTTTCATTTGATGAAAATTGTGATATTTTTATTATTATTATTTTACAACGAATACAAATAGCCTATAGTGTGAGACCTGGTCCAACGACATGAGATGGATCTGAAATATGTTTTTTCAGCATTGACACATAAAACACATTATAAATTCTCTCTATCTCAGGTGGCAACTCTAATCGATAAGCAATTGGGCCGATTCTTTCAACTATCTTGAAAGGCTTGATATATCTAAAATGTAACTTTTCTCGATTTTTGAATCAAATTACTCCTTTTTAAGGTGATACTTTTAACAACATTATATCACCTACACCAAACTCAAGAATTCTTCTTCAATTATCAGAATAAGACTTTTGCTTATCTCAAGCTGTTTCTAATATCTCTAGAATTATTTTCACCTTCTCTGAGGTCATCTCAATCAATTTAATATTTTCAAGCTTTTTTGCACCTACCTCATTCTAATAGTGTATGGTTCTATACTTTCTTCCATACAATACTTTATACAATGCCATGCCTATACTAGCTTAATAACTATTATTATAAATAAATTCAATTAAGGGTAGATAATTATCTTAACTACTTTGAAAATCCAATACACAGACTTTTAATATATTCTCTAGTATTTTTATGGTCTTTTCGAACTAACCATCTGTCTGTGGGTAAAAAGCTGAAATAAAATTTATGTTGTTATCCATCACTCTCTAAAGTTTTGGCTAGAAACGAGATGTGAAAAAATGATCTCGATCAATAGTTATAGGTACTCCATGTAGCTTCATGATTTCTACTATATACAATCTTGCTAGCTTCTCTATAGAGTACTTGATACGAACTGGCAAGAAGTATGCTAAGTTACTAAGTCAATCAATAATGACCCAAACGGTATCATTCCCTGCCTGCATACATGGTAATCCAACCATAAATCTATTGTAATCCCATTTTCACTCTAAAATTGGCAAAGGTTGAAGAGTTTCTGTGGGTTTCTAATATTTTGCTTTTACTTATTAGCATACCATGCATCATGCTACATAGTCCATTATATCCTTCTTCATACCTAACCTCTAGTAATTCTCTTTGATGGTTTGGTACATTTTAGTGCTGTCTGAATGCATGAAAAATGTAGAACAATAAGCTTATTTGAAGATTGCCCTTTTTAACTCATTATCCTTTAAGGCATAAATTCTACCTCTTATAGTTATTATTACATCATGTATGAAGTAAAAATTATCCTATTTACCTTCTAGAATCTCTTGACAAATCTTTATTAATTCACCATCTTACATGTGGTTCTTTCTAATATGATCCCTTAAGGTTGGCCTTATCATAAAGTTAGCTATCATTACCCCACTGTGATCATAACTCAAAGTTACTCTTAACTTCTTTAATTTTAAGAGTCAGGATATATAAGCTAATCTCACATATACTAATATGATCGATGATTTTTTACTCAATGCATTTGCCATAATATTATTTTTACTTGGGTGATAGTCAATTATAAGATTATAATCCTTAATCAATTTGAACTATCGTCTCTATTTCAAATTTAACTTTCTTTGAGTGAGTAAGTACTTTAAATTTTTATAGTCTATAAAAATTTGACATTGCTCCCTATATAAATAATGTTTCCAAATCTTAAGTGTAAAGTCAACAATAGCAAGTTCTAAATTATGGATAAGATAATTAGCTTTATGCTTCTTTAGTTGTCGAGAAGCATAAGTAATTACTTTTCTATTTTGCATCAATATACATCTAATTCTTTGTTCAAAGGCATCACAATACACAACATAACCACCTCTTGATGTAAAAAGTGTTAAAATTAAAATAATAGTAAGTCGATCCTTCAGTGCTTAAAAGCCTTGCTTATACTGCTTATCCCATTTTTGTCCTTATTAATTGAGTTAAAAGGGCAGCTAATAATGAAAAATCTTCTATAAATCTTTTGTAATAACCTGCTAAACCTAAAAAAAATCTAATTTTTATGGCATTCTTTGGCTTTTTCCATTATACTATTTCTTTAATCTTTCGACAGTCTATAAATATTTCCTCAGCTAACACCATATAGCTTAGGAATACCACTTTTTTAAGCTAAAATTAACACTTAGAAAATTTAATATATAACCTTCTCTCTCACAAAGTCAGTAATATTATCTTCAAGTGTAGAATATGCTCTTTCTTACTTCTTGACTACACCAAGATATCATCAATAAAGACAATCATAAATTTATTGAGATATGGGGGAAACATTCTATTAATGAGGTTTATGAATACAGCTAAAGCATTGGTTAGTCCAAATGATATTACTAAAACTCATAATTCCCATACCTAATTCTGAATGCTATATTGGTCACATTCTCTTCTTGAATTTTCAGTTAATAATATCTTAATCTCAAATCAATCTTAGACAAAATACTAGCACCTTGTAATTGATCAAAAAGATCATCTATCCTTGGCAAATGATACTTATTCTTGACAGCTACTTGATTTAATTATCGATAATCTATACATTATCTCAAAATACATTCTTCTTCTTTACAAATAATATTGGTAAGCCTCAAGGTGATATACTAGGACGGATAAAACTTTTGTATACTAAATCTAGAAGTTGCACCTTTAATTTTTTAAGCTCTACGGTTGCCATACGATAGGATAGTATCGATATCGGTGTAGTACCAAGTATTAACTCAATGCCGAAATTAAATTCTTGATTTGACAGTAACCCTAATAACTTTTAGAAAACACATCTAAAAATTTTTGTACCATAGATACTTATTCTATTGAATACTCTAAAATTAAAGTATTAATTACTTGTGCCAAATAAGCTTGACACCCCTTATCAATTTCTATGCTTCTAAAACTGAAATCACACAATTAGAAAGTATATTATGTTCATCGATCATTACAATTTTTGGTTCACTAATTTTTC
>JAWDEX010200003.1:0-11656 GCA_035221805.1 Trichilia hirta
ATGTCCTTATTTGATTTTTTTATTTATATTATTTTATTTTTATTTATAATATTTAAATTTAAATCTTGTAAATATTTAGTCTTTATATTATTTTTATGCTTGTTATTTAATTTATGTTTAATTAGCTAATGCATTTGTTTATAAAATAAAATTTATGATATTTTATTTTTGGAAAAGACTAAAAATTTACTAAGAAGATGGAATATTTCTAATATTCTCTATTCTTTTAGTTAAAATTTTCAATAAAAAAGATTAAGATGAAGGAATATTTTCAATATGCTCCCTTTTTTTAGCTCAAAAACTGATACGATGGAATATTTTTAATATTCTTTCTTCTCTTAGTAAAATTGTAAAAAAAAGAGACAAGAGTAAAATAAAAAAATTAAAAATAATGATAAAAAATTAACTAAGACAAAGAAATATTTTTAATATTCTCACCTCTTTTAGCTTGATATTTTTTAGAAAACTAAGATGACAGAATATTTTTAATATTCTCCTTTTTCTTAATAAAAATTATAAATAAGAGTAAATTTAAAAATTAAAATTCATGATCATTATTTTTTTTGGTAATCATTTTTAGAAAAGTTGTAGAGTGCCTAATACATTTCCCGCGCTTAATCAAACCTCTAGACTTAGAATCTAACAATTTTAAGGTGATCTATCCCATTATTAGTTTGATAGATAGTAACTCTATTTTTTACATTCAAATTTCAGATGATGTTAACAGGGAGCAAGCGAAAATGTTAGAACATAGAAAGTTTGAAGTAAATACTTTCAAACATATTTTAACTATAAGAAAAAAAAACATAAAATAGATAATCTGTGATAATACCTTTTATATCTCTATATTTGATAAGATCTTGCTTAAGGCCATGAATGTAGAAAAGTTAATTACTGCCCATTGCTTTATTTTATAGGTAAAGATTTTAGATTCTCTAATAATGGCTAAAAGATTTTTTTAAAAGTTTAATTGGTCTTTCATTAATTGCTTGCTTTTACTATGTCAAATTGCATTACGTGTTTTTGATAAAAAGGTTTTTAAAAAGAAAGAGATGAGTTGTGTTAAGATTTTATTGAACTTGGATTGATTATAAAGCTGCCTATGTATCCTTTAAAAGAAATTAAGTCAATCATAGTTCATTGGATATTTATATAAAGAGCAAAAGAATTGGCTTTTGTTTGATTAGCTAGCATGAGGTCAATGTATTTGAAAAATTGTTTAAGATAGTCTTTTGACATTAAATTGAAAATACATCAAAATTAAAGCGTCTTCAAAGAAAGCAGCTTTCATAATATAAGGTCTTTTATAATTAAGAGTGAATTTTCCTTGAAATTTCTCTTATTTGAGAGAATTTTCTTCAATACAGCATCCCCCTCTTAAAATTTTCTTGGTTTGACTTTCTTGTTATAAATTATAGCTATTCTCTACTAATAATATTGATCATGATAAAGGGCAATAAGATGTTTCTCACCCATTAAATTTAAATAATTAAATCTCTTTTGTATCAATTCTAATTCATCTAAATTATTATCAACTAAGATTTTTAATGACGACACCTCAAGTTCTATAGGAAGTACTATTTTTATTCTATATACCAAAAATAAAAAGTTGTCCATGTTGACATTTTAATAGAGGTTATGCATGTAATACAAAGGGAAGGATTTCATGCCATTCCCTATAATTGGCTATCATTTTAGCCAATATCTTCTTAATATCCTTATTTGCAACTTTTATAGCTTTATTCATCTTGGGCCTATTTAGAGAAGAATTTAAATATTATATCTTATACTGCTCATATATTGACTCTATTAATCAATTGTTAAGGTTGTTACTATTGTCAGTAATAATTTTTTTAGGTTAACCATACCAACAAATAATTTTTTTTTGCAAAAATTTAGTATCCGCCTTCTTAGAAATACTGAAATATAAAGCTACTTCTACATATTTGATAAAGTAATTAATAGTAACGAGTATAAATTGATAATTATTAGATGCTTTTGGATGGATTGGGCTAATTACATATATTTTTCATATAGCAAATGGCAAGATGCTACCATATTATGTAAAAAAAAGGTGTTGCATTAATTTTATTAGTATAAATTTGACATTTATAATATTTTTTGAAATAATTGAGGCAATTCTTTTCTATAGTAAGCCAATAATATCCAATTTTAAGAATTTTTCTAGCAAGTATATGACCTTTACATGAGTTTTATAAATACTTTTATGAACTTCAATTTTTTTTTTTTACTTTTGATGTATCTACACACCTTTAAAGTGTCATATCTATTAATTTTTTATACAATATATCTCTATTTAAGAAATAAGACATTGTCATTTGTCTAATAGTTTATTTAATATTTTTAAAAGTATTAGACAGATATTACCTATACTTTATGTGCTATTTAATATCATAGTATTATTTGATTCTTTTTCAATCTTATTACAGTAGATAGGGTCTTTTTAAATTTTAATTATAAGAGGATGCATCTTATATCTAGGAAAAATTTGAATCACGGAGGTTAAAGTTTCTAAAATGTTAGTAAATTAATTTCTAAACCTTGACAAATAGTCAAAAGTTATAAATTTAAATTTTTATTTGAGTGAATCGAGATACTTGTAATATGGAAAAAGCTTTGAGTCTTTAATCTTCTATTCATCAAGAGTTTGGAATATGATTAAAGCTAAATTACCATAAATTCGAGCTCTTTAATGTTCATATTCAATGCTACTAATAATCTAGCTATACATGCTTGATACTCAGTTATATTATTGGTATAAAGAAATATTAATTTGATAGCTATTAGATAATATTATCCTCTAGGTGAGACCAAAATTGCTCTTACACCACTGCTATTGAGATTTATTACTCCATCAAAATACACCTTTTAACTATCAGTGTTATTCTCATATTTTTGTTTAGGTAGTATGATATTCTTATCAAAAAACTCCTATCTTAATAGTTGATAATCATCTATAATATGATTAACTAAATGATCAACTATAACTTGTCCTTTAACTATTTTTAGGTCATCTAAATAATTTCAAACTCAAACAATAGCATGTTTTATCTTAAAATTCTATCAAACAAGCAAGATTTAAAAAATTTTTTTTTTGATAAAATCTATTTGGAATATTAACCATATAGTGTTGGCCAATATGTAATGCCAAAGTTTTATAGCTATTTGCACTAGAGCTCAACAAGTCTTCTCAACTTGATAATATTTTAATTCATGGTTATTGAACTACTTATTGATATAATATATTGTCTATTTTTTTTGGCCAGTATTATTATGTTAAGCTAAAATTCACCCATAAAACTCTCTAAAATAGTCAAATAGAGAATAAAAGGTCTTCTTTTTACTGGTAAAATTAAAAGGAAAAGTTTTTTCAAATACTACTTGATTTTATCAAAAGCTTTCTAACATTATTTATTCCAAGTGCCCAAATTATTCTTTCTCAAGAGCTTGAATATGAGTTTATAAATGGTAGTTATTTGTGAAATAAAGTTAGAAATATAATTTAGTTGACTAAGAAAACTTTGAACCTCCTTTTGAGTTTATAGAGGTGGTATCTCATCGATGGTTTTGATTTTTTCTAGGTTTATTTTAATTCTCTTTTGACTTATAATAAAATTAAGCAATTTGTTAGAAGTAACTCTAAATATATATTTGGGATGATTGAGGCATAATTTATGTTTTCATAGTCTTTCAAATACCCTTTTGAGGTTAACCAAATAATCATCATTTCTCCTAACTTTATAATTATATTATTAACATAAACTTCAATAATTTTATGCATCATATTATGTAATAGTATAATCATAGCTCATTAATAAGTTGCTCCTATATTTTTAAGTTTAAATGACATAACTTAATAATAAAAGGTTTCTTATATGGTAATAAAGGTAATTTTGAGCTTATCCTTCTTTTTTATTAATATCTAATTATAGCCTAAATATCGATCCATAAATAAAAATTTGGACATTTTAGTAGTATTATCCACTAGTATATGAATGTGAGGTAATGAAAAGTCATTTTTTAGGCTGGCTTTATCCAAATCTTGATAATCTACTTACATTTTAACTTTTTCTTCCTTCTTTAAAGTTGTTATAATATTGGCTACTTTAATAAATTGTGCCTCTGATAATTTTTGAACCTCCTCTTTAATTTTACAAAGAATCTCTGATTTTATTCTTTTAAGCTTTTGTTTCACTGATGGATATTCTAATCTTGTAAGAATAGGATAAATTGTAATATTAAGATCCAAACCAGCATATCCTCATAAGACTAGACAAACACATCTTTGAATTCCTTTAATAAGTTAACTAGAGATTATATTTCATTCAAAAGTAATCTACTACTGGTTTTTATTTCTTTATGATCTTCAAAAGTTTCCAAATTTATTATTTCTATTTTTACTTGACGAGGTTTAATTTTAAGTTTCTTATTTTTTAGCATTTTAGCGAATTTTGAAAAGAATTCTAATTCTATGAATGCTATTTTATTTATATAATATAAGAATGTTACTTCAAAATTAAATTCAGATTACAAAGTGACATTTTTTGTAGAGTAGCAAACATTCAACCTGAATGAGAAAAAAATTAATGCAAAATAAGAAAATGATAAAAAAATATTTGAAAGCAACAAATATGAATGCTATTTTATTTATATAATATAGGAAGGTGATATCATATTTGAGAAAAAAGCATGAAAAACTATAGAATCTAGATAGGACTATTATCACTTTATTTATTTAACATAAAAGAAACTTGTTTAATACTCATGCCTTTTATGATAAGAAGTTAAACTATAAAAAGGATTGATACTTCTTACTTATCTATAGTAGTCTCAAAGATGATCTCGTTGTTCAAGCCTTAGCCTTAAATAGGACATATATCCTTTTCGAATTCTTCTTCAATATAGTTGATTAACCTATCTTAAATTACCTTAGGTAACTCTTTTGGTTTTAGCTCTATAAGCAAATTATCCCATTCAGTTAGGGTAATGACTGTTGTGTATGATGGTAGAATTGTATACTTTATAATGAAGTCATATTTTTTAGAAGGTTCTTTAAGCAAACTAAAACTAAGCATTTATTTCTTGTATGCTTTGTAAAAGGCATCTGATTTTTTTGATTTAGGTCTTTTTGTCTACTCTCTAACTTTTTAGTAATCATTATATTAACCTCAATTCCTCTTGTTCTCATATGCTAGGTTTATTAAGTTTGCATTCTTTAGACTTCACTACTAAAATAGCCCCATAATGTTGTCATAAGTTTTTGATGATGAGCTTTATGTTAGATATGTATCTTCAATATCAATCTCTTTAATATCCTTTAGTATGACATTGATGATTAAATCTTCAATTGAGTTATTTAACATTTTGTATCCATTATGCACTAGAAGCAAATTTTTGTTATAAGAGACATATCCTATCTTAAGTAATTCGAATATATTAGTAATATTATATATCTCCCTATTTAGTACCTTTTCTATAAACACCTGATCCCTTAGATTTAAGTTTATTATTTTAGTAGACTTTGAAAAAGTCTTGTCAATGTGAGAAATTTTTATATGCTTAACTGTAGATTTATGACCTTATAACTTGGCTAAGTGTCTTTTTTCTTTTTGATTATCATAAGTTTTTTATGCAGGTATGTAGGGTGATACCCTAGGCCAAAACTTTCATTACTCCTTGATAGTTTTAATTGACTCATAATATTATGAGAAAATGCCTCTAGTTGCTCTAATATCATCTTGATTGCTACTTTAGTTAGTGTTAATAATTCTGCTTTTTTGATCATAAATCCTTTAGCCACATATGTTGTATCAACCAACTCAAGAGAATAATAATGAGAATCATTATCTTTATGATCCACATTGATGTATGGAATAGATGTACCATTTTCGAGTACATGAGCCTTCTTTTCATTTATAATAATTAGATGATTATTGATAATGTATTTCACTTTTTGATAGAGAGTCAAAGGAACTGCACCTACTACATGGATCCACAGCCTTTCAAGCAATATGTTAAGAGCTATTTTAATGTTCATCACATAAAATTAATATTAAAAGTAGTTATTTTTAATATAATTAGTAACTCAATTTAACTATCCATTTCCTTTTTAAAGCCATCAAATGTACGAATATTAGTATAACAGACCTTTATTTGAGAATAATTAATAGAAAGTGAATTGAGAATAGATCATGGGATAACATTTAGAGTAGCTTTATTATCTATGAGCATTCTTAGAACTATCATATCTTTATATTAAACAGTGATATGTAAAGCTATCATATGCCCTCATCCTTTAGGAGAAACTTCATCATCTGAAAAATTGATAAAATTAAGAGATAGAATAGCACCCATCACATTAGTGAATTTTTTTTTAATTTCAATGTCCTTTGGGACATTAGTTTCATTAAGAACTTTGGACAATACCATTCAATGTGCTTCTAACATGAGTAATAGAGATAAAATAGAGATTTTAGCTAGTATTTTACTTAATTGCTTAACAATATTATACTCACTTCTTTGAATAATACTCGAGAAATTATTAGTTCTTCTTTACTAATTAGTTTCTTGACATTTTCTTCCTATATCTCCTCAATTATAATTCCATTTGGTTGTAATTTTCCTTTACATTTTTTCTCGACCTCTTTAGAACTATAGTAATATCTACTTCTAGTCATACTACTAAAAATATTGTCCATCAGATTTTCATTAATATCTATTAGGTAGTTAGTATGATAATTATAGGGAGCAACTTTATTTAAGATGTATGGTAGTTGTTTAGGTAAGAGAAAAGTTAGGAGCATAGATGGAGTAATCATTACTTATAAAATAGTATTTATAGTAAGAATAAATAAAGTAATAAGAGTATTAACTATGTAAATAGTGGAGACAATGTCAAATTTTTTAAATATTACATTAATTACTAGACGTTTATACTTAAGCAAAGGATTATTAATAATATTTAGTAGTAATTTTTCTCCAAATAATTATGGGACAAATTTTAAAGGATCTATTTCATATAAGTCTTGAATACAATGCTTTAATGTACTACATTCATTAGTATCATAGCCTATACAACCATTATGGTATTCACATCGTATATTGAGGTTATATGAAGAAGGGAATGGATTAGACAAAAGCTTTATAAGAACCAGCTTTAACCTCTCATAAGCCATTAATTACTTGAACATATTTGCATAATTAACAAGAAATTTGCCAAATTTTTTAGGAATTTTTTCAGGTCTAAGTAGAATATTAGGTGATTAACTAGTGCTGTATGGAAATGCTTGCATAGAGGGGTAATATGATTGTGGCCAATATATGTTTGGTGAGTATATTAGTTGGCATGGATTTTGTCCCATTGGTCAAGGAGAAAAATTTCTTTGAACATAAATGGGTGGTGGCATTGAGTAAGTTTAAAAGAAAGGTAGTCTTACATAGATTGTACTTATTGATTGTCTAAAATCTTTCTTTTTTTTGCCCTAATTATTGCCTTTTTTTAAAAAAATTGGCTTTTAGAAGAATTTTGCCATTGTTCAAACATTTTACCTGATTGCATGTTTAACTTCTTTTCCAACAACTGCTACTTTATAAAAGTTAAAGGTAGAAAATACTAATAAATGATCACAATATATACTCTTTATCATACAAATAAAAGTAGTTATAAGTTTATAATCTATTAGTAGAGGTTAAACATATGGTGCTATTGTATACTACCTCTTTGTATACTCTTTGAAGAATTCATCAAATTTCTTACTCATTTTACTCAAGTCTTCTTAAGTTAGAGCTAAGAAAATGTTAAATGTATATTGTTTAAGAAATACAAAAGTTATATCATCATAAGTCTTGATTTTATTTTTGTTTAGAGTAAACAACTAGATATCTGTAGCACCAGTTGTACTTTCTTAGAAAAAATAGATTATAAGGGGTTTATTATCAGTGTACTGGGCTATCTTACAATAGTGTATAGATAAATGAGCTCTTGGACATCCATTACCATTATATTTTGTTAACTAGCTTAAACTTTAAAGGAATTTGAATTTTTGAGAAAAAATATAATGAATTGATGTCTACTGGCCCATAGTTTTGGATTCCTTGGATAGATTTTAAGGTATCCTCTATCTTTTATATATTAGCTTTGACATTTTTCCCTTCTTTATTTTTGGTACATCTTATCAGGTTGCTTGCTTCAGGTAGATTTATAACTGTCTGCTTTATTGTTTCAATTAATGTTATGTAAAGTGTAAAAATAGTAGGTTTTTTTATCTGACATATCTTTGAATTAAGGGTAGAGATCTATTGAGATGGAATTTGAAAAATTGAATCTTTTTTATATGCCTTTCCATAATAGTGATGTTATCAACAAAAGCAGAAAGATGACCAGAAGTTTCACTAGACCCAGTAGTTGATTGATTGAGCAATTGATAGAGTTAATTTAGTATAGATTTTATTTTATTCATGTGGTCATTTGTGGATTCTTCTTTATTCATGAGGGTGGCTATACTCTCATTGGTATGATTGGCTATTTTTACTACACGTAAATGTGGAAGAATGGTAGAATGTGTATAATTTTTTTTTGTATTTTGGAGTAATTACCTTTTTTTCTTCTTTTTCTCTTGTACAATAATATTTAAATATTAATAAAATGAATTTTAGCCTTGAATTTGGAACAAATAAATATTTATTCAAAATTCAAGATATTTCTAATGATTTTGGAATTCATAGTATTAGGTTATAGACATGATGAATTTGAATTAAATATTTATTATTTAAATTTTATTAATAAATTTTTATGATATAATACATCTTGGATACCAATGATTATATTGATAAAATCTATAGATCTATTCTCGCATCTATCTTAACTTTTGAATGGGTCTTTTTGATGGAATATTATTTTTTTCAAATTTTGTTTTCTTGTATATGTATTTCATCACTTATAGTTCTCGAATAGCCTTTTTATAATTTTTTTGCATGATCATTTTTATCTGAATGGCTATCTTAGTTTACTGTGCCAATAAATTATAAACTTGTCAATTTTCTAAATTGAGCTCCTAGTACATATATTGCCATTTTTCTATTTCTTGATTCTCTTTTAGCAATAGAGTTTTGAGGTGTCTATTTACTTTTTCTGTAGCATTGATAACCTTTTCCAAATTTCAAACTTAATTTATCTACCTGAGGTTTCCTTTTTTTTTTTTTCTCTAAAAGTTGCTCTTTTAACCATTTGCATCCTTTTCTTAGATGACTCCTATTTAATCTTGAGATTTATTTTTATGTGTTTCATCTTTTTACCTCTTGCTCTAATGACTCTATTTTATCTTCAAACTATTGTTTAGCATGGTTACACTTTCTAATTCAAAACTTCAACTAGAAAATCTCATCATTTTTATCTTTTCATACCCTTTTAATTTGATATTTCTTAGCATATAACTCTTTAATCTATCTCTAGAGATCTTCAATTATTAATTTTTATTCTTTAACCAATATTGGATCTTGCCTATTTTTTTTTTGATAATTATGTGGTTATATCCTTTCAATACACACTTCTTATGCTAATTTTCATACTCAGCATATACTTCACCATGATGAGCCTTTTTTGATAAAAGTGTTTTTCATGCATCTTTCATCTCAATACATTTCTCTTTAATCTCAAGCTTACTATAAGAGAGACAATATTCATTAAGTATAGATATATTTATTTTGTAATGTTGATTCCCAAATTATTAGATTATTAATAATAGTGCATAACTAATTGCTCCTTGAATACTAATTAAGGGGACCTAAGAAAATTATCTATAAGATTGAATGTATCGTATGATACTAAAATGTTTGACTGCTCAAATGACATCATGCTTCTTTAACTGTCATAAATATTCTTTTTATTATCCCAATGATCTTTTTTATGATCTTTTTTTGTCTTTTTTTTTCTTATAAAAAAGTTGAATTGCTCTGCTATATTTATGACATATTGACCTGGGAACATCTGAGCATTTTCTATCAAATAACTGTGTATTCAAATAGTAAGTATTTGAGTATAAAATTTAAATTATTTAGCACCTTTATCTCTAGTAGATTATACTTCTCGCAGAGTCTCAGCTAGAATGGTAGGAGTTATGTTAAGGTGACATACTTTTATTTTATGCACGAGTAAGATGACAGCAAAATTTAAATACTCCTTGATTAAATGAAACATACTTTAATCTAAATACTTTAAGGGTAAATAAATTGATATAATGTTCCTTTAAGTTCTCTTTAAGAGGAGCATAACTTTTATAGAAACGATTTCATTATAGCCAAAAAATTTCTCAATCACTTTTTACAAATGGCTTAATATCTCCTAGTAGAATCCCCAAATAGCATGCTAATATTTGTTTTACCTCTTCTTAACTAGGACTTAAGGAATTCTTATCTAGCACATAGATACTATTAAAGTCGGGTAACTGAAGGATATTTTTATATTTTTTAATAGTAGAAATTAAGTCATAATCTTCAAAAGAAAATACCTCATTTTAGAATTATAGAAGTAGATGAGTACTTTAAGTGCCTTTCAATTAAGTTGGGTAAATGTAAATACTGCTATTTTTTAAAATTTTTTCTTAAATTCTAAATGTATTTTTATTGACATCTTTTTTTATAAATTTTTCAAATCACTAGTGAAGTTTCTTTAATACTAATCATTATTTTTGTTGATTTTGATAAAATTTTATCCATATCCATATCCATAAGTATGAATCCTAAAATTAAAAATATTAGGATATATTTTAAATATAAAAAAGTAAGATTAATTGCTCATTTTATCTTAGATAATAGTATTTTCTAATCTCACGGGTAGTTTTCTAAGTTGACTATCTTATAAATAGGTTTTTTATTTAAATTTTCTATATTTAATTGCCTATTGAATGTTTTCTTATGATTAGGCATTTTTCAATATTGATTCAATAAACCAATATAAAATCTCATATATCTCAATACAATCGAGTGACATTCACCACGCCTTTTGTGATTTAAGATATATGGTAAACCTAAAAGGAGTGTCATGAGTACTCTAATGGCATTCACCATGCCTAACTTCTATAAGCACTCATCTGCTTAGAGGTTACGTTTATTTATTTGAGATAGATGATATGCATGTGCTTTGTGTGAAGAATCATTAATATGAAATAAATAATAATAAAATACAATAAATTTCAAAAATAAAATGCAAGAATATTATTCTAAATATAAAAACTAGTTAAAACATCAAGATTAAATATTTTAAATGGCTTAATCCCTTTTAAAATTTAGCTCCAGTGGTGGAGTCGCCAAATTATTGATATATTTTAAAATTTGAACGTAAAAATAGAGTCGCTATCTATTCAAAAATAGTGGAATAGGTTATCTAAAAAGTTAGTTCTAAGTTTGAGAGGTTGACTAAGTGTAAAAAAGGTGTTAGGCACCCCACAACTTTTTAGAAAAAACGGTTACAAAAAATATAATGATCTTAAATTTTAATTTTTTAAATTTATGCTTAGTCACTATTTTTTTTAAGAGAAGGGAGAATATTAAAAATTTTCTACTATCTTAATTTTTTTTATTAATTGAAAATTTTAACTAAGGAAAGAGATAATATTAAAAATATTCTATCATTTTATTT
>JAWDEX010200023.1:0-40496 GCA_035221805.1 Trichilia hirta
ATATATAATTGATGCATTATTTCAAATAAATTTCTTTCTCTTATCTCTAACTCTTAAATATATTTACTTTTTATTTATAAATATTGTAAAATAATATCTTTTTAAGAGAGAGAAAATGATAATTGATAATTTAAAAGAATAATAAATACTCGAATTATTGAACTTTTAAAATTAAATAAAAATATAAAAATATTATAAACATCCTCTCAATTATATTAATGCATATAAGATATGCTATCTTAAGCCTGTTCAATATTAAGCTCTTGCTACCTCTAATATAGAAAGACAAATAAAAATCCAAAAGCTAGTGTTTAAATTATATATCAAATTAATTACTTGTTGTTTTCTTAATTTATTTTATTTTTATTTACCAAAATTAATGTTTGGAGATTATGATTGCGGGAAAGCCCCAGTTAAAAGAGACAGTCCACACAAACGGCAAATCACGTATACTTATCTCCTTTATTTTAATTGTTAATTATTAATAATTTTAACTAAATTTGCTTAGTAATGACATTATATGATGAAAGCACAAAGACAAATGAAAACATTCTAGTAATATTCTAATAATTAATAAAAAATAAAGGTCCCACTCATTGCATGTAGTCGAGTAGTTCTATCTTAGGGGGGCATTTGTGTTGGTCCTGAGTTCGAATTTCTTAAAGTGCATTCAGGTATAAGAGTCTGGTGCAGTCGAGGTTTTATCTTGTACTTGGTATTACTGCAGTGTGATTCCTATATATGATCTTAATTGATTCAGGACAGGTACTGTGTGATCTGCGGACACGTATCTTAAAGAAATTAGTGTCTGGCCCGTGTATAGCCGGCCACCGCAGTGATGACTGAGTATAGAAATTTTCTCGGCATCCAAAAAAATAAAAAATAAAAAAATAAAAGTAAGTGGGATACTACTAAATAATTAATATTAATAAAAAAATTAATTATTATAATTGAATTTAATTTAATTTCTCCGTACTCGGTACTCTCTTCCAGCTATCTGCGAGCGTGAAGAGTTGACATGGTAAACCCGCATGCAACAAAACCACCCTTTTGGGTTTGTACCATTTCAAATTTCAGTAAGGTTTTCTTCTTCCCTACTAAATTAATTTTTCTAGAATCACTGCTCTTGGAAGGACTTTCATAATGTTGTTGTTGTTGTTAGCGAGAGGAAACATTTTTAATTCTACGTTATTTATTTATTTATTTTGCTGTTGTTGGTTTGAAATATGGGGAGGGGATAGGGTTTATGGAAGGCATGACAGTTTGTTTTTTCTTCCAACCATATACGCGGATTCTTTAATATTAATTATTGGAATCTCGTCATAAGATATTTAATTATGTATTGTAAGCTAATCCGGTTTGGGAATTAAGGGACCACTAGTTTCTATTACTTAATTGACTCCTTGCCTGTAGGCAGACAAATGATTCATTCATCTAATTAATCTTTCTTTGTTCTCCAATAGACAGTTTGTTTTATTTTTTTTTCCCATTTTTTCTAATTATTTGTTTTTCCCATTAAACAAATTGAATTTTCTTGTCACTTTCTTCTTCCCTCTTTAAGCACTTTTCTCCTTCCTCTAAACAAATTCATCAACTCCTCCCTCACCTCTTTCTTACGCTTTCTCTCTTTCTAAACAAAAGCACTTCTCAGAAGCACTTTTTCCATGGAGGATATTATCAAGAAACAAGCTTATAACCCGTATTCAAGTACAACTCCTTCAACAACGATATCCATTCATAAGAATTCACATACAATTTCAAAAACAAAGCCAAAGATTCGTATCATTCACATATTTGCTCCCGAAATCATCAAAACCGACGTCGAAAATTTTCGGGAGTTAGTGCAAAGACTTACAGGAAAACCAACTGATCATCATCAACATAAGCAAAAGATTTGCAGGAAGAAGCCTAGAAACCTTAGAAGAGAAGAAGAGCCGAGTAACACTTCTCCTGTGCATGAAAAGCAGGCTAGGGCCAAGAGAGTTGAGCCGAGAAACACTTTTCTTGGGGTGGAAACAGTAAAGAAAGTTAAAGAAGAAGAAGAACAACAACAAATTCTGTGGAATGGAGCAAATTCTGGTGGATTCTTAAATGGGTTTGCTGATTTTGATGGTTTCATTCAAGAGCTCGATGAATTTCCGTTACTTCCCATGGATTCTTCTAATCAAATGCATGGTTTTGAAGGAACTCATCAATATGCATAATGAAAAAATAAATAAATAAAAGATTTATCTTTTAATTTTGTTTTCTTTTTAAGTTTTCTTTTCTGGGTTATCTTGTTACGAATGTTTAATTTGATTACTAAGGATATAATTATTTGGTTGGCTTTTTGGATTATTAATTAACTTAATTAACTACATTTATATGTATTTGATGCTCTGATCTTAATTAACTTATTATATTTGTTTAATTTTACATTTTTTTGTCAATTTCTTTTTGATTATTTTACCGAACATGAATGTGCAAATTATTATTTTGTATATATATTCATTATTTAATTAATAATTGGAATTCACTTTCTTGCAAGAATTATTATAATTATAAAGAAAAACTATTTTTTTTAATTACACAAGTCTTAGTCGTCCCCCATTAATCTTGTTACATAGAGCAAATATATTAATTGGCTTCAACAATTCCATATTCATGAAAGTCCTTTGGTGTTGTCCTGCCTTGGGTTTCAAGAAGAAATATTATTGATTAATTATTTAATCTATATATTGGAAACAAAATTTATTTTGTATGATCTTAAACAAATGCTTGTCTTATATATCATAAGTATTATTTTCATATGTGAACTTGATTATATATTTTTTTAATTATTTTAAAAAAATATAAAAAAAGCTATAGTGTAATTTCAAAATTAACTCATACGTTAATAACTTTCACTGAAAGTGTAATATCCTAGTCTTAAAGGATAAAAGGTGGCATTGCTATAAAAATGTTTGAGCGATTTTTAGCAAGCTTCAAAATGGTTAAGGAGATAAAAGCAAGTCTTTCATCAAAATGAAGAAGGAAGTTCCTATTTTATATATATAAAGTCGAAACCAAATTATTAACGAAATCTTTTGAGATGGATTTAAGTAAATTATCAAGAACAAAATCATGAGATTCCAAGAATTATGCCAAAACGAAAAATATTATTGATAATATTAGATTAAATTTTACAATATGGTATTAAAGTTAACTTTCTTTCAGTATGCTTGTGAGTTTGAGAATGAGTCAAGCGAAAGTTGGTAAACTTATAATAGCTTCCCATATGATTGTAAGCTAAAAGACGAGTCAGGTGAAAGTCGATAGGCTTGTAGTGGTACGATCTTAAAAGACAAAGAGTGACACCAAGAAGAGAATTTAACGATGCTTTTAAAGATAAATTTGAATTTATTATCAAAAATAAAACTATAAGGCCTCAAGAATTAAGTTAAAGTAAACAATATCATTAATAATATTGACTCAGATCTTGAAAAAAAGAAGAAGAGAATTTTAATTATATTTTACACATAAAAATAAAATAATTTTATCAATGAAAATTAGTTTTTCAAAAAAAAAAAAATTTATATGTAATAAATGATAAATGAATGCCATGAAAATTTTACACTCTAATCAAATTTGACTTTTGTGTCATTAACGATTAAAAATTTAGACTTCTCTTAAAATTTGTGTTTCTAAACTTTATTACGTTTTTGTTTTGTCAAAATCAATCTCAATTAATCCATTGCTAACTGCCATTTTCAAAACAACCAAAAAATAAAAATGAAAAGTTATCTAAAAGAAAAGTATGGAAAATATATGATTCTTACCATACCCATGCGGTAGGAAGGATTTTTCTTAATCTTATGTCATTTTCCAAATTCCATAATATTCAGAAAATGAATTTTGGGAATTTTGAAAAAAAAAAAATTCTTAAAAAATTGATTTACAAAAATGGGTCCCACAATATCCTTATCGATTTTATGCATAATGTACAAATGTACAGAAAAAAAAAAAAAAAAAAAATTTAATGGATTGCTTTGTGTGCTGCGGACAAAGAAGACCTGATTGAGGATGACGTCTTTGATCATTAGGATAAACATTAATATTCAGTTTAACATAAGATTATGGGACATATATATTGTATATATACAAAACTTAAATTTTGAAATGCAAATTTAAAATCACTGTTTTAATTTTTGTGTTCTAAATTTTAAATTTTGCATTTCTCATATTGCACAATCCACATATTTTTTAAAATTATGTTAAAGAATAATTTAATATACCTATACATTATTAATGTAAGATAACTAAGTTTTTAACACACACGCATATATATATATTTAACAAAAATATTTAATTAATAAATAAGAAATATATTCACTAAACCATAATTTTTTTGTAATCAAAATTTTTATTTAATCGAATAAAAGTTATTTAAATTAACGATACTCACTTTCTCACCTTAATTTGAGATTAAGAATTTAATCGGCAAGTATAATGGCGAGTGATTTTCATAAATTTCTATCTATAACCTAATCTTAATATCTAAGACAAAAACAAACAACATAATTTGATATTGGTGAGTAATTATTTATAACTATTATATAATAAAAGATAAATAATGTTACCAATACAATTATTTATTAATATTTTGATATATTTAAAACTAATTTATCTTAATAATTTTAAAATAAATATATACATGATTAAATTTTTGAACAATGTACAATAATATGTGCGACCAAAGATATTTATTTAATTTTTATAAAAGAAATAATAATTAAATTAGACGTTGAAAAAGTTTGTGCCTACACAAGAAAGCCAAGTTTAGAGATAACTAATTAAATAAAATATTGACTTGGCAAAAACCAGATTGAAGTCAACATTTTTGGTAAACTTCATTTGCAAATTGCAATATTAATTACTTGGAGAGTAAGTAGAATATATTAAAATAAAAATCATTAATTAAACACATATTACAAAAATTGAAATCTCATCAGAATGATAGAAGAATTTGAACCAACTACCATGAGATTATAATATGAGAACTAATTTACAAGGGTTTTGTAAATTAAGAGATCTAAAAGTGACCAAAAACCTAATGACATCCATTTGCTTGTTGATACTTGTTGGAATGTACATGCCAAGATTTGAGTCACTCATCATACTAGAACTATAATTTATATTTTATTTAAAAATTTTAGACGAAACAAGCGTACTATTTTTTTTTTTCATTTAATAAAATTTTACCACATTTTCTATATTTTTTTTAAATTAACTAATCACAATAATGTGAAAAAAATTATGTGACAATTTAATTAGATCATTTCATCACAATCATTTTATTTAAGATTTCTCAAAAAACACATTTTATGAAAATGTTATAAAATCTCCATATTCATCTAATGAAATTTTATTACATAAACATTCATTTTAAAATTAATCTATTACAATAGTAATGCACCCAAATTAGCCTTCTTAATTTTTGAAAATCAAGAAAAATATAAATACTTGAGGGTACTAGTGTTAAGGAGAAAGTGCCCATCCTCTGTAAAGCTTATGTACTTCGACTTTGTTCTTCATATTTTTAGGGAAAAAAAAAACTGCACTAATTCAAAAAAACTCCTAGCGTTAACTAAAGATGATAAACACCTTTGAACCAAATTGTCTAAACTCATGTGAATGTCTATATTTCATAATTTAGTAACTATATAGTGCTAACTAACATTAGCAAATGGACCGGTTAGAAGAAAGTCTTCAGAATGTCGGTTCACTAAAATCATACAATTATAGGATATGTTTTATCTAATTACAGCAGTCCCACTAATAATTTACTTCAAAATATTATGGTACCTATGTTTAATTTAAAACTCTTTACTCAAAGTCAAAAGGGAATCCTAACAAACAAATGAAAAGAGTAATTTTTTTTAAGAAAAATGGTTGGGCAGAGAGTTCAAACACAACACATCAAAACGAAATCACAGAACACAGAATTTGCCTCTAAACGGCATAACACAGCAGAGCATCAAAAGCAGTATTGTTATAATACAGTCAGATGGGTTCACATTTCGCACCAACTTGTAAATTAAATATTGTTTCCTATTGTCATCCCAGTAAAAGTCTAAGATTATTTACAAGTACAATTTGCTTAGAAACACCATCACTCCGAAAAATAAAGGAAAAGAATAATGCAAATTGCAGAACAGGTGTGTGTGAATTGCGGATGGTCAAATAATGCGCACTTGAACTGGAAAGCACACCTAGAGACTGATTATGAAGACTAACCTCAGTCAGTTTGATTCAGGGCACAGAGAATTAAACTGTTTACCTTTGATTTGGTGGTGAAGAGTTTCTTTCTCCTAATCAATATCAATGATCATTTGATTCATACAAATCGAAAACATCAAAATATTATCAAAACAAAAACATATCTCAGGGAAGGAGATGAAATGAAAACTTGATCATGCATTGTAAAAGATATTGAGTTTAAGATAATATATATTTATTGAGTTTCTATAAGCATAAGAGAGTCTCTAACTCTCATAGTCAGTGAGAGATTCAGGCAGCGAAGATGAGGGCACATCCAATCTTGTAAGAACTTCAGGCATTCCAGTTGTATCCCTTATTATCTGTCTCAAAACCCATATAAAAATTTAGCATTCCATATTGTTTACTAGCCACATAATATGATTGCAGTGATTAAAAAGTCATGAGCAACTATTATCAATAGATTTCAAAACGACATTACAATACTAATAGATGTGACTGAAGCTAGTTAGGCTCTTCATCAATATCAATCGTGGCATTTATTATGTACACAGACATCAAACTTCACTTTGTTTATAAAAGAAAATATCAGCACCCGAATATCATTGAGCAATGCCATCCAAGGGAGAGGAAAATTATCTGGCAGAATTGTATTGCTTTTGACTATTGCAAATTGTGTTGCATGGGATTTAGTTTTTCCTCAAACAATGTTCAGTTCATTTTCAAAGACAAATCTCACAGTAACATGGGCAAGTGGCAATTCCGACGACATCCACTATAACAGTATAAGGGTTACAAGAGCTTTACCATTTAGATCTCAATCTACTTTGAATTTCATATAAGTGCACTAATGCAACTCTTCAAGAGAGACTCAAAAGGTTTACAGCTGATGAAAAAAATATATTTGCAGCTACTACGAACATTAGGGGAATGAAAACCCAGTAAGAGCATGGTAAGGCGACACTATGTACCAACTACCTCTATCAAAATCTACTGGAGACTGAGACCTTCCTACATCAAAATACGAGATTGAACCAGGCCATTAGCAGAGTCTAATTTGTCTTCACTACTGCAACTTGGCAAGCAATGAATCATGGAAAAGAAAGACAAGTAATGAAACTGATCTGAGGAGATGATAAGATCAACTTGTACACATTAAAGAAGCAAATAGAGTTAGAAAGAAAAAGGACAATAAAACATAAATGGCAGCGGACGTGTCAAGAGTCAAAAGGTGACTCACCCAGGAAATAGATAGTAAAAGTACCTGAGTAATGATTTACTTGTATCAATACAGCAAATTCCCTTTTCTTTTAGACAGGCTCCACTTTATGGATTAATTAGTGTTATCAAATAAGTTGAAAATTAATATGATGATTTCATATTTGGGAGGTGGCCAAATGAACCAGAGGTCATTTCATATTGCTATAGCATATACCAGCTTTAGTCAGTTATTGTCAATTCAAACAGTTCAATATAGTAATCATTATGTTTATGACAGAATTTACTTCTAACGAGACATCATCAAGATGGTACTTTGAAGTTATGAAGCACATAAACTCAGAAAGTTAAGCCAACTTACAAGTATCTCGTCATCAAGGTAAGAAATCATAAACAGTCTCTGGAAAGTTCCACCTGAAGGTATAAAAGAGTAAACTCAGAGTAGATTCATATATCAAAGTGAAACATGCATATTAAACCAAGTACAAGTAACAAGAGAATGATATAGGATGTCATACAACAATGTGTTGTTAAATTTGTTACAGTTTTCTACTTAGAGCTAGTAATATGAAACAGACATGCATGCAAGGGCATACATACAAGTGAACTCATGTATGTAACTTAAATTCATATTACTATCAGTGGATCAATCAGCAAATCAAAAATATTGCAAAAGAGAGTGAAAATTGCTAAGACAGTAGGTAATCAAAAGATCATGGTAAATGGTTAGCTTGAGTCAATGCATAATTAGACTTGTCTAGCATGCATAGTCAAAAGTTCTCCACTTTTGAGATTCAAATTCCCCCAAGGTTTGCAATTTCAAAAATAAATTCTAAATAATAATATCCTATTCTTATGACGCAACATCATATGTATCACACTAAAAATGCTTTTAACAGCAATAAAATAACACAAATTTCAGGGGTGCTTTTAAGTATATGGACGTTCCCTTTTCCAATTTCTATCCAAATCTGAACCAATTACAAATCTGGGCTGGATAACATTTCTTACAGCAGTAATAATGACAATATTTTAGTCAAATTTGAAAATACGATCATGTCAGATACCAAAGATGATACAGGGGCGTAGGAAGGTAAAAGTCCATATATTTTAGATCCCTCAAAGTGAAAGGGTAAAGGACACAGTCAATGCCATGATTGAACTCACAAAGGAAGCCACTGGTAAAAATGCATAACAAAATTCTATATAATGTAAAAAAGAAGTCTAGATGAGCACTGCAACTGTCAAACAGGAACTCAGAGTTTGATAAGTTGCCATACGGAGACATCAGCAGATACAGACACACAACAGCACCCACGAAAGTGAAGTAGGTAGGAGATTATGCTATTGAAATGAGATGAGATTAACATTTCTCACAATGTCAGTCAAAATCGATTTCAATGTGGTAACCTCACAGACGATTTAAACAAAGCAAGTAATACTACACTATAACAAACCATCTAGCACTCAAGATAGATTTATCCAAAGGATTGACAAGTCAACTGATTTTTACTCAAACAAGAGAGGAAATATAAATTAAATCATTATGAAATGCTTACTAAGTGGAACTCTCAGCCCACTGGCCACTGCATCCCTAATAGGAACAGGAAGCTGCTGGATTGTGGTAACTGCCTGACTAAATGCACCTTTAAACTGCTCTGGAACTGTTTCTTCAATAACTGTTGGCGATTCAAGAATACCTTCAACATATTCTTCTTTCATTCTAAGCGGTCCCTCAACAGTGAAATTGGCAGAGAGAGTAAATCTGCTTTCTATCTGCATTAACATCTCATTACACAGAACAAGCTATGAGAAGAATATCTTATCTTCACACAATATATGAGAAGCAGAAGTTGAACTGTTACATCAGCATCCTTAAAAGTCAAGAGTTTTATTCCACAAAACAATAAAAAAAAATAGCAAAAACATAAGTACTCAAATGTTAATCAAATTGATCTTCACATGATCTTAGACACTTGAATCGGATGGCAATTTGAGTCCAAAAATCTTAAACCAATGTGTCATAAAGTAACCCCTTGTATATAAATGTATCACTTCTTTTATTCACCTGTAACCCCAAAATCTCAAGCCAATGGTCATGACCCGTTCCTACATAATTTACAGTTCTTCAATGTATATACATGGTGATCTCTCGTCATGTAGTCCAATACCAATTGCCATTAGTACAAGTAGTTGGGAAGTCTTCGCATCAAGACCTTACCCACAATCTGGACACTGCCTTAAGCTCAAACATTTAAAACAGTCAGTCAATGCCCAACTCCTTGTGCATAAGTCATTCATTAACCTTCATTTCTCACACGTGCATATCCAAAATATCTTAGTAATTGTTCCTTACATCCAAAGTATATTTGTCTGATCATCTATGTTATGAACATATAAAATCTGCTAAGAGAAATTACCGAGTTCAGCAATTTGAAATTTGCTGTAACATTTGATTTTGCATCCTTAATCACCACATCCATTTTTGACAAATTTGCCAATGTTGAGGGAAATGCCCTACAACACATTAGTTAGACCAACAAGATTAGCCACTACTCAATTCAATCGAACTCTAAATATAGACACAAGCAAGTGATAAGTTTACTAAGTAGGCATGTTTGCATTGTCATGCTTTTAGTTAACTTTGAAAGCATAGTATTTAAAAGTGATTCCATCCCATGGAAGCGATAGCTTCAAAGCTACAACAACTCAATCCCTAACATATCTCAAATTACTTATTGTAAAGTTAGTGGTGTATTCTCTTAAATTACTCACTGAAATATAAATTTAGCAGCAAATATTCCAGGGCTTCCAGACCCAAGCCACTCAAAATTCCATCGACCTTCGAGAAATGGAGATCTGCAAAAAGCTATATGAACAAATAAAAGTCTCATCCAACGCACACAAAAACACACACAAAAATTGCTTAGCTTTGGTACCACCTACGTTGTTGGCCTCGACGTCGGATTTAGTCTCTCAAGGCTAGTAATCCTCTCATTCACATCAATCTGTTGCATATCTGTCGTCTTTCCACTCACCAACGCCTCAAAACCTCCAGCATCCTTAAACTAAATTAAATTCTCCACACAATCAGCAAGCAAATACTTTCAGCTCGAACATTTTTAAAGCACAATGTTTCAAACTACTCATAAACTCAAAATAATTTTCATTTTTTTCCGGTCTTTTTAAAATCTCGCTAGAAATGTAGCCATTGAAGTAAATATAAATTCAGAACCAAAAAATAAAATAAAAATATTGTTTAAGACTCACGGCTAGTAGAAGCGATTCTTTGGCGGAGAGTCTCTCCATTTCTCTGGCGTATGCAGCAGGCGCTCCTTGCACCGTCTGCTGTCCCATCGCTCGGCACCTCAAATTCCGGCGGATTCTCCGGTCGTTCGCCGGCGACTTGGTTAGAGTAACAATTGAAGTAGTAGTATTGAGCGAAGAAGAATAATAGGAGAAACTGGAGCGAATTGAAGAAATTGCTGGCTGTAACGAAGCCGAAGCCATTGAAGAAAGAGAGAGAAACTTCGGTAAGAAAGAAGTTGTGTGTTTGTGCGAGAAAATAACTGTTTAAAAGGTAGATGTTCATGGCTGGCTGCTGCAGAAAAAACAAAAATTAAAAATCAGTTTTTTATTTTTTACTTTTGAAAACAAAACGCCTAGACAAGAATAAAGATTAGTAACATACAGATCTCTATAAATTAGGCATGGTTTTTTCATATATATGAATTAGGTCCCTCTATTCCCCTTCCGTAATGACTAATTTACTCTTAAAAGATTGAATCCTACTAACCGATTCTTTGCAATCTAAGTGGATCAAAACCGAAGGGTATTTCAGTTACTTCAATGGAGAGAGGTTGTCTACTTAAGATAAACTGAAAATTTATAATTTAATTTTGTAAAAGTTAAATACTATAAGGATTCACGTGCATATGTTATTATTATTTCGTATAAACAATAAAATGTAACTCTTGATTTCCCTCCATTTTGTCAAATTTGGAATATTCGTTTAGGATTTTACTGCCAGTTGAATTTTCTAAAATTTTATTTTAAATTTATTCGTACACAATTTTAATTTATTACTCCAAAAATCGTAATTTAATAATTATTTGTGTTTATATTTTTAATCAAATTTGAATATGAGTGAGAATATAATAATAATTTTTTTTGGATTTATTCAATACAAATTAAAAAATTATATTTTATTTTAAAAAATAAAAATTCAGAAACCTAATAATAAAACCTTATTAATATTAATAATCCGTATTGTTGGTTGAATGTAGTCGAGTAATTATCAAGTTGTCATTAATTTGGGACCTTAGACGGCATATTTTTCAAAACAAGTTGAATAGCACATCATGTGTATAAATTTAGGTTTGGACAATTGTTTATGAAATACAAAATTGTTGCAATTTTCAATTTTTCTATAATTCTCAATTAAAAAGGTTAAAAATTATAACTAAAAATTTTAAAATTTTGCCAAAAATATTTAACTGTAAATTTTTATGAGTTGTTTTTTGTATTATTAAATAATTAAAAAATATTAGAGATACAAATTTTTTGTCCAATTCTTGTGTATAAAATGATATGGTATAATAATATTAATTATCTCTTGTTTTTTAATCATTTATTTTTTATAGTTTTATTAATTTTATATTTTATTAAATAATACTGATAATTTATAAAAAAATCTATATTATTAATACTACTCTAAGTCATTTTACATATAAAATCGTGATAATAGACGCATACAAATAAGGAAATAGAGTACAATAACAATGGATGTACTTTGAAAAAAGCATAGTAATTCATATCAAATCAAATATAAGAAAAAAACAAGAGTATATCTATATCTATATCTATATATATTTATACATTATTTAAGTTATGGTTGTTATTTTTTATAAAATATTGAACATAAAAAAGAAAAAAAAAATAGACAAATACACTTTAATATATTTTATTTTTTAATTATTAAGTACATATTCCACAGTGCAGCCAGTGACGAGCAAGTGAACCAAAATTCTCTAATTTCTTTACCTTGTCTTTTTTCCGCCTCAGAAGCTATGGAAATCGACGGAGAGGAAAGTCTTCTTCAAAGAAAGCAGTCTACTTTTTCTCTCACTGGTTAATTTTTCATCATGTTCTCTTCCCTTTGCTCAATTTTTCATTTATTTATATCACTGCTTCTCTGATTTGATAACGTTGATTTTTTTTTTTTTATAAATTTTTATGGAGTTATATTTGGTTGTTATTGTTGCAGGATGAGACTATTGAAATACAGAAGGAAACATACAGGGGACAACGATACAGCCAAATTTATTTTGCTCGTTTACACTTGATGAGAACTCTGCTTTATTCTCTTGCTCCCAATTGGAAACACCATTCGCCAAGTACTTCATTTTCTTTAACACATTGTTAATTATTCGTAGTTTGTAGTTTTTGGTGAAAGTTGGTATCTGGATCATAGTTGGTTTGCTTTTAAGTTTTATTTTGTATGCTGGTACTCTGGTTTATGTGGGTTTAAGTTGGTAGTTGGTTTATACAATGTGTGGTCAATTTGGATAATTTAGACTTTTGGGGGTTATTTGCGTATTGCCTAATCTGATCATAGGAATTTATTCATGAATGCTGCAAGGAATTTTGAGCAAGTTAAAGTTTTGATAGAAGTTTGCTTGATTTGATAGAACTTATGGTAACTGCTAAATGAGCTTTTGGGCTTCCAGTTGGTGTTTTCTGTCTTGGTATTTTAAGAATTTTGTCTGATATTTTGTTATTGTGGTGCTTTGGAAAGAAATGGCAACAATGGTGTTTAATTGATTATAAATTTGTAGAATTTTAACTAATGTTGATATAGGATAAGGTTTTAAGGATGACTAGTTAATTCCTTACCATGTTTAATGAATTTTCAGTTTGTACAATATTGGTACTGGGGCAAGGCAAGGAATTCATTATTGTTGGAACCGTTTACAAGCACATGAAACTCAAACCTTCAATTCTTGATGAGTACTCCAAGGAGGTATTGCAATAATTAATGAATGGGTTTTGTCGTTATTGTTTCTTTCATAGTTTTGTTTGCTGAAATTGAGGTAAGAATTCTAAGTAATGAGATCTTTAATTTTGAGATTTGCAGAGATCTGCAACCCCACTTGTAAAGCCTCATAACTTTATGCATCCAGATGATCATTTGGTTTTGGAAGATGGCAGCTGAAGAGTCAAACTTGGTGGAACTGAACTTTCTCCTTCAGCACATGTAACAGGTATGTGTACTGAGCAATTTGTCATAATGAAGTTGAAACTTTTTTAGTGAGGGGATTGCAGTTCGTCTTAAGCTATTAGAGAGGACCATCTCTTGGTGCGGTGATGAATCATGTGAGACTGGGTGACTGGTTTCTTGGAAGTATAGGTTATTTTTGGGAGGGTTTCTGAAATCTAATTATTCAGTTATTAAGCTTTTTGACATTCTTCCCAGCAAAATGATTTTAGAAATTGGAAGGATGTCAAAATCATTATTTGATTTTCATAAAATGCAATTGACTTGAATTATTTGTGACCATTTGTTTTATGGATAGTCAAGGCATCTTTCTGCTGGTTGTACAATATTGGCAGATGCAGTCCACCCTGCCGTCTAATCTTCTTTATTTGAGCACGGACACATTT
Organism: Trichilia hirta; assembly: GCA_035221805.1. Taxonomy (NCBI): domain Eukaryota; kingdom Viridiplantae; phylum Streptophyta; class Magnoliopsida; order Sapindales; family Meliaceae; genus Trichilia; species Trichilia hirta. The sequence goes on from JAWDEX010200023.1 coordinate 14,119, forward strand.
GTATTTGTATGTGTGTTCACCATTTCTCTGCAAATGCAATTTGTTGAAGTTGTTAATAATCAATTGTTTTCTGTATGAAGTGTAGTGATCTTGCATTGACATGATACATGTTATAGGCATTGTTGTTGCTGGAAGGAAACTGGTGCTGGTGATTTCGTGGTTAAAGGTGTCTTAGAATCTGGCCTTCAGATAGAATTGCCACTTAAGTCGAGTATGCCAGGAGTTATCTCACCTCTTTTTCTCCTTTGTTGTTTCTAGCTTGCAGCAAATTTTATAATTAGGCCACTTGTTTCTTGGTATAGACCCTTTTTGTTGTGTTTTCTTGATTTTTATTTAGTTTGAAACGGTTATTGATCTGTTTTATACTCCAATTTTGCATGGTTCAATGGAGAAAAGAACCTAAAAGGGTAATTGATAACTTGATTTTTTTCAATTTATTCTTAGTATTACTCAGGTTTCGAAGTAAATTATTAGATATTTTATGATTTTTATTAAGGCTTTGTGTGTAGGCATGAAAGTATCGGGCATCGAAACAATTTAAGGTGAGTGGGGTAGAAAAGATCAAGAAACTAAGTTCTATGATTCTCGCCACAGCGAGAATCAATTTTCTGCTGCAGCGAGCGTGGCAAGATTTGAAGATCAAGCTTTTGCAATTTTCGCTACAGTGAAAATAGTTTCTTGCCGTAACCAGTTCTACAAAAAGTCAACGGAGAGCAATGAAGATTCTTGCTGCAGTGAGAATTTATTTCCCACTGCGACCAAGTTCTCAGAGAGTGAAGGCTGAGTTTTTGGAATTTTCATTGCAGCGAGGAATTGCAAAAAAAAAATGCGTACTATCTTAATTTTTGTGCCCTAGTTCCCATCTATTTAAAGAATTTTTTTTGGACATAGAATAAAAAAAACAGAGCCACCGAGTTTATAGAAAAGAAGTAAATCAATATTAGACAAGAAAAAGAAAGGGAGATATACTAGAAGACGTCAAAAGAGTTATCAACTCTTAATATCTTATATCTTGTTTGTATTTCTCTTCTTATTTTATTTTATTTCTTGTATGAATGGATTGCATGAGCTTTATGAAGTTTGACTTAGCAGAGATGCTAGGTTAAATATTTGTTCCGAAAAATGATGTAGTCATATGAAAACTATGATGTTATGCCTTTATTGCAATTGGATTCAATTAATTTATTCATGTGATCTTGATTTTAATGATTTTAACCCTTTGGCCATGAATTGAATGATTATAGATCTATTGTTTGACACTTGAAAGAGATAACACCAGATTGGATTTAAGATTACATGACTTAAATAGATTATAAGTGAAAAAATTATAATCATTTGAGATGACTTAAACGATTTGTACTTAACGCACTTATAATAATTAACTTTATATAGACATATAAAAATTGTGTATTAGAAATAGGATGATTTAACACTTGAAAGAGGTAATCACTTTATTAATATTATGTCGCATAAATATAATTGAACAGGTCTTAAAGGACTTAGGCATTAATTGATAGTTGAAGCATTGATGAAATTAATTTACTGGAATTCATAGAAATTAATTGATTTCTTAATTTTAATTGGCTGCTATTTTAATTGGATTTAGTTGTTTTGGGATAAATCATTTAGCCATGAGTTTTGATTGTTTAGATAAAATTGATTTTAAATCAGATATAATAGTTAATTAAATTTTAGCAATTCCTTGTGGGATCAACATCCTAAAAATACAAATTTTTCTATACTATAACTCGGACATCGTACACTTACTATATATAACACTGGAAGCTTATTGCTCACAAATGAACAGTAAGCATACCCATAAGTAAAATTAACACCAAATGTGTTTGTTGTCATGCATTTTGAAGTCTCGTACTTTTGGAAGCTAGATCTGATACTTACTATTGCACAGAACAATTATTTGTTCAGCAATTGGTATGAGTGACTTTCTATATACAGATAATTGTATTAAATTCAGCTTTTGGCTGTATAATAGAACTTTTTGTTATATTATATGTACTTAAATCAAATCTATAGACCTGGCTCATCTGTATGTATAAGCATTGTGACATTGTGTTATGATATTGATACAGAAGAACACAAGTACATTGTTCTTATGTCGGAATTGAGTGTTGGCAGCAGCAGTTCTAACCCACTCCAGTTTCAGCTTCTTGTCGATCATATAACAGAACACCTGGGAGATGAAAAGGCTTCGTTGATTTACTCGCTTTCTGCTGCTTATCTGTGACAATCTATTCTATGTTGCTAACTTATGATCTATTGAGCAGGAGCAAAGTATCTCTGCACGTATAGTTCATGTCTTAATTGCAGGAAACTCTGTCGAAAATCCTTGTAGACGTCTTAATGGACAGGTCCTGGTTGTAAATCCATTTATAATCTCCTTTGTAAATAAGAAGCTACAATTTTTTTCTCCCATGTCATCATAATTTTCTTGTCAGTCGATTTGTGCCAATACTTCAGTTATTTTTGGTCTCTTTTGAGTCTTGAAAAATAAGGCCGTTTGTTTTTCTCACTTTTCATTTCACAAGCAAATGACCTCCCAAGAGATGTCTGGGGACAACTTCTGAAATGGCACATATCTCCTTTCTGATTCTACAATACCATATCTCCACTTCTGATTCTACAATAAGTATCCTCCAAGTTCCAATGTTTCAACTTTTGTGTATTTTCCTTGTATCAACTCTTCCATATGATTACAATTTGTAGTTAGGGTTTTACAATTTGTCTTTGTATGTCATTTTTATACATTCCTTTGTGTTTGTTTCTCAACTCTGAATGAGATGCATCATCTCGCCAGTCTATTTAACCTAACGACAGTAAAATTCTCATTGACGATCGCATTTTGCAGAATTTGGCTTCTAAGGATCAATCGAGGCTTTTTGAGCCAAGTAAAGGGAGATAGATATCTTACTGACTCAGGTTGTTATCATTAGTTTGATGAGTTGTTTTGAGTATCACAGACATGGTTGACTTGCTTGCACTTATTTGCTTATTTTTAGATCCCTGCGGGGGTGCCTTTGGATGTCCTGCTTGGACCGGATGATCCTGCAAACTTTTCTTTGCCACAGCAGGTTTATTAAGTATATCAAAACGCATATGTGCCTCATGATTTGTAGAGGCTGGTTCTGATGCTCTGAGATTCATGAGCAAAATAGGAAAGGGCTGATTCCATTCATCCAAACACATTATTTAATCTGTTCCTATTGTATCTCTTTCAGACATTGAACAGAAGCCTCTTCCCCGGGTCTGCAGCTTATAACACTTTTAGGTCTTGCACAAATCCTCAATGCTTTGAGCTCGACAGTATTGGGTAAGACGTTATTATGTTAGAATGCTGTGACTGCTTCCAAATTTCAATCCCTACTGACGATGCCATCTGCTGACTTTCCAGATTTCTTGGAGCATCAGGTCAGAATATGGATGATCTTTGGAAATATTCACAGGCGAAGAATCAACTTGAATTTACGGAAAATACATTAAAGTGGCAGCATCTGGCCCCAACAGCACCTACCACTATTGGTAAAAATAATATTCACAGTTTCTTTTTCTTTTACAATTATCTGGGACGTCCATTTCTATCATTTCCTTTAATACGTTTTTGCTTGATTGATGTTACCCTTTCACTGATAGGGATCCTTTCCTGATTGAGAACTGTCCGCGCAGTTACTTTGTTGGTAATGGACATAAATTTGAAACTCACTTGCCCAAGGGTATTTCTTGTACTCTCAGTAACCTACTAACTGAAATATATATTGCTTTTATTGTATTTTTTAGTAAGTTATAATGATAACTTGTGTTTAGGATCAGAATGGCAATTGGTAAGACGGATTTGTATTCCTAAATTCTGCGAGACTGGAGTTGCTGTAGTGGTAATCTTTTGTATCTTCTCAAGAATCTGGTGGTTAATGTGAATCTTTTAAAATAATTTTTCTCCTCCTCGGACAATATTCGCACTGTCCTCTGCTTGACTTTTCTTTTTTGCCTTATTCTTAGGTTAACCTGAGAAATCTCGAGTGTCACACTCCCAGTTTTGGTAGTCAATTGGACTAATGGTGGCTCATATCAGCTTCCACCTCGATGAACACATCCTCTGGAAAAGAGTTAATTTTGGGTTGGAGAACTTTGTAATGCCGGAAAGTCCCGAGTTGACTGGAATCCTCATCATTCTCTGACCTTCAGAAGTGAAGCATGAAATTGATGCAAAACCTAACATTTGACTGTAGATTTTCCGTTTCTGCAAGGGATATTGTTTTGTACTTTCCCATCTATTCTTTATATAGGCACATTCTCGGGTCATTAAGCACCAGTGTCAGAGAGTTTTGACTTGTATAATGGGAATTTCGTTGAAATTTGGCCCCTGCAAGGGTTTTGGAATTTTTAATTTCCTTCGTTAGACTCTGACGAATGCTGGTAAAAAAATTAATATGATGTTGCATTATTGCTTTTGTACGGTACTCGGATAATTTCTGTGAGTACACAGCTATCTGCATAAGTTGAATGGAGAGGCAGAGTTAAGTTACGTGGATCATCTGTGCGTCTGTGACTGCTTTGGGAGAAATGCTTTGTCACAAGAACAACTTGGGGAAAGTGCTTTTGATAGTGTTTTCACAAAAAAAATATTTGGAAGTACTTTTTTTACTTGGGTAATTGGTAATTAATTGTTAATAATGTAAACATAAAAGGAAAATTATAACTTAATCATAATCGCAAAAGTACTTAATTGACAATAAACACACCCAAATACTTGGAAGGCAAAAGTGCTTGTTTATTAATCCTACAGACCTCATTTGGTGGACAATCACTTTTCCATCCAAAATTTCTTATAAAAGAATCTTCTTTCCAATTAATTTAACAACCATAACAAATTTACCAAATTACATTTCCCTCTATTTAACATGAACAAGATCAAGATCCCATTTTTCAGCCAACACAAGCTTCCAGTTATTCCCTCTCACTAACTCACATCACATGCTCTGTTAACGGCTATATCTACAAATCTCGTAATTTAAATTGTTTCATTTTCCTCTAACGGTCCAATTTGTTACAATAATTCTGTCACAAGCCAACAAATCGGCGCCTCATTCGTTTATATTTATCCTACCAACATCTCTTTCCTTCTCCCTCTTCACCCGAATCTCTCTCTCTCTCCTCCATGGATTCTGCAACTTCTTCTAATTCTACTGCTACAGTTCAGCACGTTAACAAGAAATCTTCGGACGAGTTGCTCAGGAAATTTGCTGATGAAAATGATGCAGAAGAAGAAAGGAAAGAGCTGAGGCTTGCGAAAAGGCGAAAACGAAGCAACAGCAGCAGGAGAATAATAACTAGAAGAGAAGCTGAGTACTGTGAGAGTCCTCCAAATAATTATAATGGAAGCTTAGTGGAGAGAAAATGGCTTCTTCCTCCAGTCGCAAAGAGGCGGTCGGCGTTGCTCCGGCAACTTGGGATTGTGAGGTCGCAGATCAGAACTAGAGATGTTAGAAATAAATCCCTGTTTGGCACCATTGAAAAGGTCAGATTTTATTACGGAGGAAATTCTTTTTGTGTTTGACTAATGGTGTTGACTCGTAGAATTGATTAAATTTCTTCTATAATACAAAATTGTTAGGATCATAGGGTCTTCATGTATATTTGTTATTCAGGATCTGAGTCCTTTCAACTTTATTTATTAACAAATAGGAGCATATCTTGTATAATTGTGTCAAATAGGTATCTAAAGACTAAACACTAAGTTAAATAATTATTCTAGGTTAAATAAATAATTACTCAAATGTAATTAAGATTTATTTGTTTTATTTTTATTTTTATTTTTTGTGTATGCAGACGTGGCGGAAAACTGTAGAAGGAGCCTCAAAAGTTTTCATGGAAAAGCATTATAATCAACATAAACGTTTGATAAACGATGTCGTTTAATTCATAATTGTTTCTTTTAATTTTTTTTTTATTCGCGTTTGCTTGTACTTTGTATATTTATTGGCATCAAATTCATTTCTGTTCTTAAATTAATTATTATATACACATTACAAGTTTTAAGATGAATAACAAAGTTTAATACATATTATTAGGGGTAAAAAAATTTAAACCAATAATTAGATCTATTTTAAAAATTTTATATTAATTTTTAGGTTAGACTAAAATCAATAATTATTCTTTTAAGCAAATTTAATTCAAATCGATAATTCTAAAATTTTATAAATTAATTTTTGAATTTAATTAAACTTAGATCGGTATATTTAGATCAGTTTAAACTTGAAAATGTTTATTTTTAAATATTATTTAATAAAAAATTTCAACTTCGAGTTCATAAAATTCCATCACAAACCCCCAATCTTTTGGAAGCACTTTTGAAAGAGGATGCAACCACAAGAAGCACTTGGCCTATAGATAGTGACTGTAGAACCCATAAAATCACGCAAAGTTTGGATGAATAATTTTATGTGGGGTGAGAAAGATAGGGATGCTGACGCCACTAAATTTATTGCATCTGCAACAAGATTACATCAATAATATTGCGTGATGTAAACCTAAGTATTATCCTCTTCCTACAGTTTAGGTTAATGTCATATTATCTAGTACTTTTCTATTTTTTAATTTCACCTTAAAAAATTTAAATTAAATCAAATTAAATTTTATAAATTATAATAAAAAAATTAAAATATAAAAGATATTAAATAAATTTCAAAAAATAAAATAATAGTGTATTAAGCCAAAAAAAAATAGATTACTACACATCATTTTTTAGTTTTGCTCTTAAAAAATTTGAATTAAACTAAATCAAACTTTATATTCTATAAGAGCATAATTAGTAGGGTATGGAATAATTTTTGAAAAAGTAAGAGATATTCTCATATTTCTTAGATTTACTCTTAAAAAGTTTGAATTAAATCAAATTAAATCTTTTAATTCTGTGAAGGAAAAATTAAAAAAATAAAGGTTATTGGATAATTTAAAAAAAGAAAAAAAATAATTGTGTATTAGATAAAAATAAGAAAAAATAGTAATTTATCTATTAATAAATAAATATGTTATAGAACAATCGTATGTTCACACATTTTTCTATTTCTTTTGTTATAATATCAAATTTTTGCTGTAATAGTAGGCTTTTTTAAAAAAATTTTAACAGTAAAATATTATAATAATTAAAAAATAAAATACAAAATTCAAAATTATAATAAAAAATTTTATTGGGTAAATTATCAGTAAAGAGGAAAAATAAATAGAGTGATAAAACTTGTGGCTTTCACATGTTGTCACATCTCACATGGTTTTATAAAGTACTTTCAGTTTTGGAAAACTACATGCTTATGCTGATTGGGATACTAACATATGCATCCTCAAGCTTTTTTGTATTTGTAAATAAGGATATCTTTTGTCTGTTTTATATCAAATTAGTTAATAATTTCTATTAAAATGACTACATTGCTTTAATAGGATTGAATTTTGTCTAAGATAATAAAAAAATATAGAGCTTAACAAATAATATATATATATCTTTGAAATTGATTTAAACTCTAAAATTTAATTTTTTAAACATTACAATCTACAACAATTTAAAAGAGGTCATAAAATAAGATTAGTTTAATCTAATATCAAAATTTTAAATTTATTTAATATAAAAAAGTACAATGAGTTATCAATAAAAGATGCCTCACTTTGTTACATTTTAAAATTATTAAAAACTTAATTTTTGATACAAATTTTCTTAAGTAACTTAATGAAAGCAATTGAGAGTTGTAACAAAATGTCTATTTTCCTCAAAAAACAAAAACAAAATCAAAGACAGATCTGTTTGATACAAATGAACAAGTTATTTCTCTATTTGTTAAAATTATTGTGCCACTTGTAATTGCTATATACCTATATCAAATAAGCAAGTTTATTATGTAGCTTAAGTAGGAAACTCTCTGCTTTCTGGTGGTTGTATTGTTTTTGGAAATGGGTGAAATAAGCACTTCCGTTATGGAGCATAAGTAGGAAACTCTCTGCTTTCTGGTGGTTGTATTGCTTTTGGAAATGAGTGAATATAATTTATTCCTTATTTTCGCCTTTTGACAAAACTCATATGCATTTTTGACAAATGGGATCAAAGATAAAATTGCTTTCTTTTTTGTTTCTTTCTCCCATTTTTTCTTCAACAATTATTATTTTCTTTAGATAGATAGATATATAGAGAGAGAGGTGACAAATGGTTCTGATCTAATAGGACCTAAATGTTAAGTCTTCAAAGTAATGTCAAACCCAATTCGTATTAGGCTTTAGTTTGATTTATTATTATAAATTTATTAAATTAATAATTTATATAATAAATATAAAACCCACAAGTCTAACTTAACTCGACACGGTAAGGCCTATAGGTTCAAATTAGTATGGGCTTTATAGATCATATTAAACCTTATTTTTTTCGTCGAATTGAGCCCAACATGACTATTATATATACTTGGGTCAGTCTGATATATTAGTCCATAATAATAATTATTTTTTTTTTTTTCATTGGCGCATATATATACATATATATATAACATCAATTTTTATAAATTTTTTTTATTAATAGTGAATATTTTAATTCATTAAAAATAAGGTATCTTAATACCAAATAAAGCATAGCTCTAAACTCTTACTTGAATAAACATATATTTTTTAAAATTTTTATTAATTACATAATATTTTTATTAATAATTTTTTTTTTGAATTTCTTTTAGTATTATACCCAAATAATAACTTTTGTAAAATTTTGATTTTTGTTATTAATATGATTTTAAAAAATATTTGAAAATAATATTTCGGAAGTTTCTTACTTGCGTCTTAGGTGGCGCAAAAACTTCAACAAGGTCCACAATTCAATAACTCGTGGGTCATATCATGTCATCACAAAATTAACGGCATTATAGTAAATCCCACAACTCCCCCAAACCATTAATTAATCAATCGATTAACAGAATAAAATATTTGGTCCAAAAGTTTTACATTTTCACCAATAAGAACACAGTTTTTCTATTCATAATAAATAGGTCCCTAATAATCGTTCGAATTACTACAATATTCCTATTGTTTGACTTATATTCTTTAATTCTGCAAGGTTAATTTTGTCATTTAAGTAAGATCCAATGACCTATTTGTAACAAATAGATAACCTATATCCATCTATAATTACATTTAAATAGACCCAGATGTTATTGTCCCATAAATATTTAATTAATATCAATTAATAATTTTTTTTCCCCTTTTTCCTTTTGACACGCATTGTCAACTTTTCAGTGTCATTCTCCTCCTGTTCCAGCACACTCTCTTTTCTGCTTCTTCCTCCTGTGTCTATCTATACAAGTTGACCCCTTTCTCTCGCGAACTCTGAAAAAACATTTCGAAAAACACCATTGTTTTCTCTCCTTTGTTACCTCTTCAACCAGTTGCCTTTTACTTCCTCTGTTTCTGGACAAAAGATGTCTCAAATTTTACTACTGACACACTGTCTCTCTCCACTTTGATCCATCAATTTGTTGCCGGTCCTTGGCCTTTTCCTCTTCCTTTTATTCAATCAGAATTATTTGGTCATCAATCTTGAACTGAACAATGATTAAACTCTAAAAGGTCTAGGAAGCAAAACAGAAGAAAATATTCCATTTCAGTTTCAGTCTCTGTTACTCCATTGCTACACTTTGATCCATCGTGCTAAAAAATTTACACTCTTTCCATCAATCTCTTTCTAGCTGGGCTTTGATCCGGCCTTTCACTTATTCATTCCTAATTTTCTGATTAAAAATTCATTCTTAATTCCTCTCCTTTTGCTTTAAAATTTCAATCTTGTTTTCTGAAGTCCAGGATTTTTTTGCTTTTTCGTTTGCTTTTTTGCTTTAATTCAATCTTTCTTACTTGAAAACCAAAAGCCCCCTGAGAAACACAGAAATCAGTCTCTTTAACCAAAAGGGTATAGTTGTAAAAGGTAACGAGGGATGTTCTCTTGGTTGCCAAGGATTGCAATGGCTTGTTGGAGAAAAGTCAGTCGATATGCCCGCATGAGCAAGGACAATTACAACGACATTGACATTAGTGATTCTGATTCTTCTCTTCAGGATTCACTTCTTTGGTGTAGAGACCTTGAAAAATACTCTTATGGCAATTTCTTCTTTGCTGTTGTTCAAGCCAATGAAGTTATAGAAGATCACAGCCAGGTTGAAACTGGACGTGATGCTATTTCTGTTGGTATTTATGACGGCCATGGTGGACCTGAAGCTTCCCGGTTTATCTGTGATCATCTTTTTCGTCATTTGATGAGTCAGTGTCTCTTTTTTTTTCGTTTTGGTAGAAGTTTTTTATTAAATGTTTGCTTGGAATTTTATGATGCTAGTTTTTGCTTTTTGTATTGTGGGTACTGAATGAGCTACTGGTTTAGGACATATTTGATTGTGTGTCAGTGATTTCATGTGTGCCTTTGTTTGTCTTCATGCATATTCTATACTGGACGAATTGGCTGATGTCATGCAGAATTGGTTTTCATTCGGTGGTCATAACTTTTGTGAATGGAAATCGATATTTTGTTTTTATTGTTAGTCCCTAATTTTTAACTGTAAGTCTATGGATTGATAGCCAAATGTACAGAGTAGCTAAATGTTGATTTAGAAACTGAGCTTTTGGTTCGATCGCTAGTTTCGAATATGTTTTTAAGGCAACTCGAGATTATGCGTTGTCTGGTTCCTGGATCCTATTTTTGTAAATCTTAATTAGATAGATGAAATGATTTAATTGTTGGTTTAGTTTTTCATTATGCAGGAAATAATTGAATGGATGAAAAATGAATTTTCCGTATTGAAGTCTTAATAATGTGTGATGAGCTATGAGCGAGATCAAATACCAGAAAAAGAACGATTTCATGCTTGATATAATCCATCAAACACTTCTACAATGAGGAAAATTGTTTTTGATGAACGTGGTTTAGCATCATACTTGTTGTAACATACTCTATGTAGCTTCAATACTTTGTGGGAATCACTGACTAGCATCTACTTTGGTGACTTTCAAGTGATTGCTTAAGTGACTATATCTTATGTATAATTATTCTACAGGATTTGCGCAAGAAAATGGAACCATTTATGAGGATATTCTTAGAAGTGCTTTTTCGCAACAGAAGATGGGTTTCTTACTCTTGTATGTAGGGTGTTTGGAATAAAACCATTAATTGCAGCAATTGGGTCCTGTTGCCTTGTTGGAGTTATCTGGCGGGGGACATTATATGTTGCAAATGTAGGTGATTCTCGAGCTGTAATTGGTTCTTTAAGTAAATTGGATAAAATAGTTGATGACCAGTTGACTAGGGATCATAATGCAAGTATGGAGGAGGTTAGACAAGAACTCAGGTCCTTGCATCTAGATGATTCCCATATTGTAGTTTTGAAGCATGGCGTATGGCGTATCAAAGGCCTAATTCAGGTTGCTTCTCTTTTATCCTATGTTGCTGTGATTTTAGCTTTTCATGTTCTTGTGCGTATGCTTATCATTGCACATATGGACCAACATCAAGGCCTAAATTGATAATGTTGGAAAGTTTAATTGATAATTTTCACTTCTTGACATTATAATTACTTTTCACAACAAAATTTGGAAGAACAAAGAGAGACTGGAGCGTAATATTTTTGTATTAGTTATTATCGCTATCCTCACTCTCTTTGTCGCTCTCTCAATGTGTGCATGAGTTGTGCTCTATTTAGATGCATAACGCTTTACTTTGTAGGAGATTGTTGGAATCATATAGAAACAATCCTTTCCACAACTTGGGTTTGTAGAAGACTTCTTTTTTTACCTTTGCTTTTTTACTTCCCTAGATGGCGATTGAATCTTGTTTTAAATCACAGTTGTATGCTTGCCGCATCACTCTCAATTCACGTTCAAATGGGATTGTTTACATTGTCTTGTTTTTTGTATCCCCATGCATTGGTAATAGGTGTCCAGATCTATTGGTGATGCTTATTTGAAGCGACCAGAATTTTCTCTCGATCCGTCATTTCCACGATTCCACCTCCCCAAGCCAATCTGTCGGCCTGTGTTAACAGCACAACCGTCCATGTGCACAAGAGTTTGGCGGCCCAATGACAAATTTCTCATTTTTGCATCTGATGGATTATGGGAGCACCTGACAAATCAAGAGGCAGTTGAGATCGTCTATAATAACCCACAAGCTGTACGTATTATCTTTTCTTGCATCTGGTTTGTGTTTGATCTTTTCTCTTCATGGCGCTCCCTTATATTTCCGCGTTCTTTTCTTTAAAATGTTAGGGAGCTGCCAGAAGACTTCTTAAAACAGCTTTAAATGTGGCAGCACAGAAAAGGCAGTTGCACTATAATGATCTTACGAAGATTGAAAAGGGTGTTACGCGGTTTTTCCACGATGATATTACAGTAGTTATTATCTTTATAGACCACGAGTTGCTCATCCAGAAGATATCTGTACCGGAGCTCTCATTTCGAGGATTCATTGACACTGTTGGGCCTTCAAATTTTAACATTCTTCAAAATTGATGTGAACTCAAAGATTTATTATCTGAAATACCACAGTCATGGGAATCCGGATTCAGAAAGTTTGGTTGTTTTTGTGACACTAGATTGTTGTTTGTTTTCGGTGTTTCTTTCCTTACCAGTTCTCTTTCACCCAAGCCAAAAGTATGATCCTCATTGCTTTCTTATTTTGATGCGCAACCTCTGCTGATAATGCGTACGGTTTTCCTCATTATTTTTTTTGGTTTCACGTGTTGGGATCTATCTATACACACTCAAAAGTTGTGTAATTTGTTCGCTTCGTGTCAATAATAAACTTCTGCTTTATTTAACTGTTTCAGAAACATGTTCAGCCATTAATTTGAAGGTTTAGAGCTCAAGGACACAAATATATTGTAGTTTGAAGTGTGTTCTTTTCTTTGAGCATCCTATGTAACTTCGTTCTCGTTTGATAGTTGGTTCAGCTGATGAGACTTACTGATTTTCGCTCACATTAGAGATGTAAATGAATTCTCGTTTATACGCTTTTCATTTTTTAGACTCTGTTAACTGGAAATTTCTTATTCTTTTGTCATTGTCTGCAAATAAATCAGTCCATGCTCATCCAGAAGGGATCAAATTTCTGGTTACACAATGATAGGATAATTGGGGAAAATCTTTATGCATGAAAGGAATACAATTATTGGTTATAAATTGAAATGAAATGTTGAAAAAGATAAACCAAGAAAAAGAACTTTTAATTCAAAACAAACCAAATCAATAACGAATACATAACTCTTCTACTATCAAAATAATAATGTAAAGAATTGAATTTCCCCCATACTCAATGTCCAGACATCAAAAGACAAAAAACAAAGCAAGAAACATGGGTGAAAAAAATGGGCAAGAAAGGAGGAAAAAAAAAAGCTTGGCACAAATATTTGGTATATTTTTCCTCACTGCATTTCTCTTTCCATGATTAGAAGCATTTTCTGTGGACAATAGATGGTCCTGATTCATCATATTCTGCTTTTGCAATCCACATCTACATGCAGAAAAACGAAGGAAGATGCGTAGTCAAGCATACTTGAAGAAAAAGATTTCAGAGAGCACATTGCCTAAATAACACAATGTTCGCTCATGATGAGAGGGGCCTCAGCTCTCAATGGCAAACAATAATTCATGCCCTAACTTCAACAAAAACATTTCAAAGTTTTGCTATTGTTATCCCTAGGATTTGATCAAATTCGTGATTAAGATAATAATAAGTGTAGGTCATCAAACAAGCTGTGCGGCCTGTCATTTAAACTGGAAGCGATCCAAATTTCACTTTTGTATACTAGCAGAAAATATAAAATAGTAGATATAATACCTGCTGGAAGGTGCTGAGGGAGGCCAAAATGGAGCCTCCAATCCAGACACTATACTTCCTCTCTGGTGGAGCTACCACCTTGATCTTCATGCTACTTGGAGCTAATGCAGTGATCTCCTTGCTCATTCTATCAGCAATGCCGGGGAACATAGTGGACCCCCCACTAAGGACAATGTTGCCATAGAGATCCTTTCTGATATCGACATCACTCTTCATGATGGAGTTGTATGTAGTTTCGTGAATGCCAGCAGATTCCATCCCGATCATGGGTGGTTGGAAAAGGACTTCTGGACACCGGAACCGTTCCGCCCCGATAGTTATGACCTGTCCATCAGGTAGCTCATAGCTCTTCTCTACAGCTGAGCTGGTCTTTGCTGTCTCTAGCTCTTGTTCATAATCAAGAGCAATGTAGGCTAGCTTCTCCTTCATGTCCCTTACAATTTCCCGTTCAGCAGTTGTGGTGAAAGAGTAACCACGCTCAGTTAATATTTTCATAAGGGCATCTGTAAGGTCACGACCTGCCAGGTCAAGACGGAGGATGGCATGTGGAATGGCATAACCTTCATAGATAGGAACTGTGTGGCTCACACCATCTCCTGAGTCCAAAACAATACCTAAACAAAACACACAATTATGAATATGTTATTCAAGACACATCTCCACCTTCATAGTGAGTTTATGTCGTAATTACTGGACTCTACAAGCAAGCATTCTTTAACAAAAAGCAAAAAATAAGAAGTACTTTAAAAACCTCGTTTAGTCAATGATTCAGTTTGCACAAGGTCAAAATTTTCACCATTGTGAATATGAAGGTACCAGGAAAATAAACGTCAATCAATTTTCTTTTCAGTACTAAAAAATGTAAATGATTTAACTCGATGGCAGCATACAAGATAGAAATACTGATGGTTTGCAAATATGCCCGTGAAATTTCTTAGGTGAAATACATCTGTATCCATATGTCCTTCCCACAAACTTTATCGTTGGTATATTTTTAAAGGATGAAACATGTGATCCCTCTATAAACGGTTTTATTTTTCTAATCTAACAAAGATCAGAGAAAAAAAAAATGATCACAACAATCTCTGATGTCACATATTGCCTAAATCTTGCGAAATTCTTAAAATTAGCGGCCTATCAAAACCTTACATCACACCATACATGACAATTTTCCAAGTATTAGGTTGCACATCAAAGAAATAGACCATTGGCAGAAATGCTTACCAGTTGTACGACCGCTGGCATAGAGGGAAAGGACAGCCTGAATTGCAACATACATAGCAGGAGTGTTAAAGGTTTCAAACATAATCTGTGTCATCTTCTCACGATTGGCCTTTGGATTGAGAGGAGCCTCAGTGAGAAGAACCGGATGCTCTTCCGGAGCCACACGAAGCTCGTTGTAAAAGGTGTGATGCCAGATTTTCTCCATGTCATCCCAGTTG
The DNA here is from genome assembly GCA_035221805.1 of Trichilia hirta. Taxonomy (NCBI): domain Eukaryota; kingdom Viridiplantae; phylum Streptophyta; class Magnoliopsida; order Sapindales; family Meliaceae; genus Trichilia; species Trichilia hirta. The sequence continues at coordinate 29,413 of JAWDEX010200023.1, forward strand.
TTAACAATTCCATGTTCAATTGGGTATTTCAAAGTCAAAATACCTCTTTTGGATTGAGCTTCGTCACCAACATAGGCATCTTTCTGACCCATACCAACCATAACACCAGTATGGCGAGGGCGACCCACAATGCTAGGAAACACAGCCCTTGGAGCATCGTCTCCGGCAAATCCAGCCTAATGTCAACATTTTCATTCAAATGGGCCGGAAAATTCAGATTCTAAATTCCAAACACAATTTTTTTAAAGCACATTGGAGTTTGAATTTTAAAATTTTAAATCAGTACCTTCACCATTCCAGTCCCATTGTCACAGACGAGAGGCTGAATATCTTCAGCGTCTGCCATTTTGTATTTCCCGCTACAAAAAAAATTTAAAAACAAAAAACAATTACATATTCTCATTGCATGAATAAAACAAGTCTAAACATAAAGATTCATTTTAACGAATCGAAACAATACCCCGATCAAACAAAACAAACCAGAATAATTTTTTTCTTTAAAAAGTCAAGAATCCAAAAATGCTATATGCATTGTAGTTCATTAAATTCGAATCCCAATTGAAGAACTCAATCGCATTCTGATAGGATCAATAAAAGATTCTAAGAATAAATATTCGATCTTTTTAATCAAAATAGATAACCGATAAAAAAACCAAAGAGCCCAAAACAATTTCTTGAAAAATTAGTAATATGAATATATTAACACTTTGTAATACTTAAACTCGAATCCCAATTTAAGAACTCAATGAATCCACCAAACCAAAAGATCGACAGATCAAATTGCCTTAAATTTGAATCAAATCAAAGAACTACCTTTCGAGTTCTAAATTCTTCTCTCCCTTTTGGATTTTGTTGAAATACTCACTCTCTCTTTGCTGTTTACGGTTTCTCTGCTGTTAGTTTTGAAAAAGAAAAATGAAGCTCGTTCAAATGAAATGAAATTCGACTTAAATTAGCCTTAAGTTCCCTCTGGTCAAATCCTGACCGTCCTTTTCTTTCACCACATCGACGGACCATTTTCTCCACTTTCATTCTTTGTGGATACAGCTGGATCGCTTTCTATTTGTTTAAGTTATAGTGACGAATATATCCTACAGATTTTCAAATGTCTTACCTATCCCTTCTCGCTTTCTATTTGTTCCCTTCTCGCTTTTTATTTGTTTGAGTCATAATGTCGAATATATCCTATAGATATATTCAAATGTCTTACCTATCTCTTCTCTACAAATGAAGGGGCTTATTGGGTAAGTAGTCTACCAAATATATAGTAGCTTTTATTGTTTTTGTTTTGTTTTGTTTTACATTAAGTCTGAGATCAATCAAATATCCATTTTATGCTTTGATGTTGATGAAATTAATTTATTAAATCTTTATGGTGTTTCTTAAAATTTTATCCACTAAACAAAATAACCCAAATTTGTTTTAATAACTAATTATTTAATTATTTCAATGATATGATTCAAATAATTAACATACATAATGATGCGATTAGTAGTATACCAAGATTTTACTTGGAAATATTTAATTTGACAAGTTTTATTTTTAAAATTTCACAAATACCCCTGTATTGTCACGACTATCCATTTCGGATCTTTTCGTCAAGTATTACATATGTAAGGGCAAATTAGTCTTACAAGTGGCCCTTTTTCAAGATGACTTTATCGTAGGCTGGGGTGGGGGTTGCTGGGGTTGGGTGGATTTAATTATTCATACGATGATGGGTAAAGAGCGATTACCAGCTCGGCATTCTGTTTCCAACTGTCTTGAGATCGTGTCGGAGTGTGTGTTCATCTGCGTTCAGTTTCGCACACACCTGTCGTCCACAGCTTCATTATCTGATATTAGAATTTGGTCAACGTTGACTATGGAAATGGTCACATAAATAAACGGTGTGATCTGGTTGGACTTTACCCATGACCCGAACATAAAGGATGACCACTTTGATTAATTCACGTTATAAACCGTTAATTTTGCCATTATTATTAATATTATTTTTTTTTAACTTTTTCCATACCTACCAATTTTTGATGAAATAAAAAATATAATTATAAATAAACATCTATGATAATTAAATAATTAGTAATATAATATATATTTTTTAAATTAGGACTCACAATTATAGTTAATAAAATAACTTTATTTTACTTAACAACAAATGATCTTTTTTACTAGCCATCAACCTCTTATATAAAACATACAACAGTTTTATTTTATGATAGTTATGAATTAAAAATTGCAATGTCTTAATTTTGAGGTGAATTTAAATAATATAATATATTGCCATTTTAATCTAAAGAAGAACCAAACCTTATTAAATTAAAAGTCTTTGAATTTTATTAAAATAACATTTTGTCATTTTATAAAGGATAAAAAATTTATCTTCGATAAACTGTTTGTCTCTTTATTTATAAAACATAAAGTTTTTTTGGAGACCTGATGTTTATCATCCCATGTTGCTTTATTAATCAAATATTATATGCATTAATTTTTGATAAAATTTATTTTAAAAATTGTTGTGAATTCTAAAAGCTATTTTTGTGCATTTGTTAAATTATGTTGTTGAAATATTATAATAAGATAAATAGCCAAAATAGATTTAATATAAATAAAAATTATTTTCACAAATAAATTATTACATAAAATTATAAATTAAAATTATTTGAGTATATAATAATTAAATTTAAACTATTATTTAAATATTTATTTAATTTTTATTAAAAATAATTTAATTAAATAGTATTAAATATATTTCATTTTAATAATAAAATAATATATACTATTTAACCTAAACATGTAACATATTAAACACAACGCAAAAATATATATAATTCAATTCTATCATATCATATTTTATTTAATTGCTATTCAATTTTATTTAAATTTTAATAATATTATTTCATAATTAGAGGTAAAATTTATTTATTTGTTTAAGACAATTTTAGATTTTTTTTTATTTATATGAAGATATGTTTAAAAATTATATTTATAATAAAATTTCTTTTTAAAATTAAAATTTAAAAAGCTCCTAATTTTTTACTTCTCAAAATTATTCTAGAGTGGTTAATTTTATCAAAAATGATTCCGAAATTTTTTTTTTTTACTAAATACTTAAAAAATAATTTATGCTATTTAAAATCAACAACAATCAGATACCGGGATTAAACATTATAAATTAAGGAACTAAAATCATTGAGTGAACCAATGACAATTTGTTTTTCCGCTTATTTATTCACGTAAAGAAGAACCAAAACAAAATAACGAAGGGAGCAACAAAAGGGTCATTTTCAAAAAATTATTATTTTTTCTAGGGCAAATCTCATTGGATTGGACGGGTGCAAACTCATCACAATAAGTCCGATGCACCTAAAATTTTCTCATTTTTTCTAAATTTTTTTTTCCACATATACTATTTGCACATATTTCAGCATAAAATAAAATCCCATTTACTATTATTATAAAGCAAAGTCTCTTGCTCATCAAGCCTTGTGGAATGGATTAATAAGTTGGGCCTTAGGAGGAAATCAATTTATCGTAGTTAGTCTAAGCCCAACACTAGGCCCAAATAATATGATAACCCCGAAAAACCAATACTAATTACAAAGTCCGAACCAAATCATAGTAGGTCGGGTTGTTAGGTTGTGCTCCGAGTAAACTGAACCCGGCGAAGTCTGTGAACTAGCCTGCGAGTTTGCGAGTTTTGTCCCATGCCTAATCGACTCGGCTGGTTCCCTAATTGTCTGAAGGCACAGATTCTTCCAATTTCTCCTTGCTTTTTTCTCGCAAGTTCTCCGTGTTTAAATTTTAATTGACAAGAATGAATAGTACTTTGAAAGCAGCTATTTGTAACCCACAAAGCCATTTTATTCACCTGCGTGCTGCTATGTTCCATTCCACTGCTGTCCTTGAACGGAAAAGACGCAACCATTGGCATTACCATGTAAGTACTTTCGATTTCTCTTTATCTTCTATGAAGGTTTTGTTCATATCTGCATAGTTTGAATGACATAGTTTTTTTAAATGATTTATGACTGTATTGAGGTTCATATAGGCATTGTTACTGATGTTATTATTTGGGTTGTTCGATTGATTTGACTCGGTGGAAAATATGAATTGAATTCTCTAAATATTCTTTTGTGTTATATGAATTACACTTCCTTCAATTTTTTTTTTTGTTCACCAATGAATATCAAGCTGAAGTATGGAATATTTAAATATGAAGTGAAAAACCTAGAAGGGTTATAGGAAGTGGAATATGCTATTAAATTTAGTTTAAACGATGGATAGATGATATATGGTTTACTTTTATGTGGCGTCACGGCATATTTCTGGAGATTCTTCCTCTTGCATAGAGTGTTGCAAATTATACTTTGTTGTTTAATGTTTCAATATGTCTCAAGAATTGTGTCTACAATCTCAAACAGTAGCAAACTCCTGATTAGAAGTTTGCTTATTATTATACGCAAAGAGAATTAATAAAGGTTTCATTTCAAACATTTGCTTTATTTATATATAAAGAGAGCAATTATAGAAGTGACAGTGAATGATTTTTTTTTTTTTTGTTTGAGAGGTCTAGGAGAAGACATGGCAGATGAAGATCTTGCATAAGATAAAATTTTAGAAAATGATTTGTCTTGCCGAGTAATTGGGATTAGGATATTAAGTTGAATTCAGTAATTGGTGACAAGGATGAACATTATTGATTTTGTGAAGCTTTCACTTACGACATTGTAGATAATCTTTTGCATGAGGCCTTATGTGATTTTGATCTTTAAAATCAATAGCCTTTTTCTTAAGCTTGTTTCCATTGTATTGTCAACGAAGTGGCCAATTTGTCTTTCAATCTATATGTAATTCTTTCTAATAACTCTTGCGTCAATGTCGTTCAGTTCCTGTAAATTAAACAGACATATGCTGGTAATAATTAATTCTGATGTTAAATAATTTTTTGATGCTCAAATTGATTATACGCAGAGATCCCAACAGGAATTCAACTCTTATTCCAAAAAGTTTAGAAAGATACAATCAAAGAAAACATTATTGCGTAATATTACTGCATATGCAGACTACCTATTTCAGGTCAGTGTACATGTTGCTAAATCATTATATATTTATCTTTCACATATGACAAAACATCATCAGTAGTGATTTGCATGTTGCCTAATATTAATTATGCTAGAAAGTTAGAGACGATTGCAGCAGCGTGACTAGAAATTATGTGATATATGCAGAATTAGTTAACTGTGTGTAGGTCTCCAAGGGATAGCCTAGTTGGTTTGAGAGTAATATTTGAATTCTCCCTCTTACCAATCTCAAAGGGGAAATTTCTTTAATTTCTATTTGTTTATGGGGTTGGGTGGGATTTAGGATGTGAAAAACCTAATAAAAAGGTGACTGTGGTGTGTCCATGTTCGAATACTTGTGATTTTAAAAGATTATGAATTTTCAAACATTTGAATTGCCCTATTAATTGGTTCATGAATCCTAAATCCCTTTTCCGAATATTACTCTGGTCAATCAGTTTGTTTGTCAATATTGAATCTATCTTTATAATCATTGAGAAGGTATAAACCAAAAAAAATAAAAAATAAAAAATAAAAAGACCATGCTGAATTTATTTCTGAAGAAAGATTGCAAACTTGTTTTAATTCTTTGAAGTTACATCTTCTTATTGGTCTTGGGGTATTCACTAGTTTAGGGATCGGTGATTTATGGAATTTGATGGACTCTGGAATCTATATGTGGTTGAAATGTTGATTTTTTTATTATTGTATATAGCTTTTGTCACAGTAATTGTGAAAATTATTTCTATGTGCTCAGAGCTGGCAGAATGAGATAAATGATGATCATCCGTCTTCAAGTAGAGGCACATCGTGGTTTAAAAGGGATTGCTTTGGGAGATCAAAAAAGGCCCAGAATCAGGGACACCAGTGCCGTAATAGAAGTAAGTCATTTTTTAAGCTTTCCATGGTTTGCATGAAGATGTGCGTTTCAGGTAAAAGAGAAAAGAAAAGAAAAGAAAAGTATGATGATAATCTTCTTCACTTCATTGCGTAAAGCACATTAGATATTGTTGGAATTTCTTTCATTTTTAATTTTTTCTTAACTGGATTTGCTTAGAAATTTATTACTTTTGAACTCTTGATTAGGACGCTTCAAGTTTTTTGAAGATGAAGTTGAAGATGAAATAGAAATTGATGTGGAGAAAGTGTTTGAATCTATATTTGGCAGGAAACGACGCCATCATTGGTCCTTCACTAATGAAGAGAATACTAGATGGGGAAGCTGGTATGCTTATGGTTTTAATTATTGGAATTCTCGGAACTGGAGATTCCGAGTTGAAGAGGATTATGAGCACTCAGCAGAGTCAGAGAGTTCAGACTCAGTTATGGCTTTAGATAGGCAAGCTCTTGGATTAAGGGCTTCTGGCCCTCTAAAACTTGAAGATGTTAAAAATGCGTAAGTTCTCACAGTAGATTCTCTGCATCACTGTTCTGTTGCCTTTGCCTGATTTCCATCCATTTCTCAGCTATCGAGCCTGTGCGCTGAAGTGGCACCCAGATCATCATCAAGGATCTTCCAAGGTAATCTCCTCATTAATCAGGGTTTACTGTTTACTGAATTGTACCTACTCGACTTACACGTTTTGATTTCCGGAATATTGATGCCAAACCACTCTGCAAAACTAAGTCAATATTGTCAAATCTTCAGTAGTAATGCTTTTTTAGATGTATAGAGCATCTTAAAGGATGATACACGTCTAACTCGTAAGCCGTTTTCACAGAACTTTTAATTAGTTTGATTGGCCGTTATATTTCTTTCCTTTATACATCCTATTCCCAGGAAATTGATCGGTTTTAAGGTCCAGAATCTCTGACTGTCATTCTACAGGCTGTTGCCGAGGAAAAATTCAAGCTTTGCAGTGCAGCATATCATTCTTTATGTGACAAACTGGCTGTGGATTAAGGACTCCATCAACAATGAATGCTATTGTCATTCAACTCGCTGCAGTTTTCCGGCAGTTCAGTAGATGTAACATGCTTTTTCATCACAAATTATGTCTGTTTGGAGTTTTTAAGCATTGCTGCTTGAATGAGTAGAACAGATATTCCCAGACGTGCAATAATATTTAAATTATGGGAAATGGCATTTGATTTTCCAATCCCAAATTTATTAAAAGCATTTTTTTCATATTTATAATGTTCATCTATGTTGTTTTTTTCTCCTATTTAAGAGTGTACGATAAATATATTCATTTTAAAATGAACAATTTGGATGATAATGAAATTTGCAATTCTTATGTTGCAGTGCTGGTAAAGTGACTGTTTGCCTGGCTCTTCAATTGTTTTCTTCTTGATTTTTCTAATGATAGAATTAGCCATTGGTTACAACGAAGAAATGTCTTAATAACATAATCGTCCTCTAGTTTTAACGAAATAATAAATCGGAAGATATAGTTTGGTTGTTTCTGGTAAAGTGACAGTGATAAGAAAGTAAAATTAACTAAAATTGTTGGTATATTTGTTAAAAGTCAACCAAATAAAGTAATTAATTCAAAAAGAAAGGTTCAATTTAAGCCATTTAATTGATGACACAGACGAGGCCAAAATCTTGCCTTTACCGGAATGACCCAATCATCTTTCATAAAACAAAACAGACATTTCCCACTGTTGTCTTTGTTAACTGGCTCTGTTTCAAATTTTTAGCGCAAACATTATGGAGAAATTTCATTTGTCGCAATTTCCGCCAACCCGCTATCATATTCTGTTTCTTCTTGTACAAGAAGAAGACATACAACAGATTCTCCGTTTATGCCGGCGTTTTCGACTCGGAAAAGGCAACTCAATCTGAATTCAACCAAGATATCAATCCGTCGTCTTCGGTTGTAGTTCAGTCAGCTGTGAGTTTTTTCTGGTAGTTATGTTCTTGTCTTTGATGGGTTTCGTTTGAATTTGGTGAGGGATTATTTAGCACAAATTGGGCAATTACTTGTATAAGGAAATGATTTCTAGTTTCAGGATTTTTGTTCCTGGATTTTGGAAATTGGTGGTTTTTTTAGTGGAATAAGCTGGCAGATTTTATCTGTTTTTATGTGGTATGCTCAATGCTGACTTATGTTTAATATAAATCTGATGCTTATGGCCTTGGAATATCTGACAGTTCTGGTTAACATTTGTTTAAAATTGATAATTTGGTTGTTGGCTGCCTCATTGAGTGTGGTAAGAAGATCCTACTTTGCATGCGAAATATTGAACTGTGTCATGGCCTTTGGTATGTATTCTAGAGTTGGATTGTGAATAGGAACAAACTGTCTATTAGTCTTCTTTATCATTCCTCGCAAAGGAATTAAAGTGAAGGATTGGGCATTTACAATCTGCGATATTAATACTTAACTTTTTCTTCTTGTCGTCTATGATGCTCACTGGAGATGGTTTTATGTAATTGGATGTTGTTGATATCGGACTCTCCCTGCTGGTTACTTTGGCAATTGGGGAGTCAGCTGCAGAATGGGCAATTAGGGAAACCTGGGAAGAGGCTGGTGCAGATGTGAAAGCACTTTCACCATTTGCTCAACTGGACATTTCTCTTATAGGCCTAGTGAGGATTGTCTACAAATCCTTTATTTATCTCCAGTTCCTTTTCTTATAAGCCAACACAACATTCCACTTGCTTAAATTTTCCTTTTTTTTTTCTTTTTCCATCCATGAAACAGACTTAATTTTCTTGGCAAAGATGACAAAATCCCAGTTCTCACCTGGTCTTGAATCTTCAGAGTGCCGGCTTTTTACTCTTTATGACGTACTTTTGGATTCTTTGGCGTTTTCATCAATTTTTGTTACCTAAAATCTGGTGAGAGTTGTTTTGAACATATGGTATCTATATTCTTATATAGTTTCATAATATCTTATGCTAATGTGGGTTATACTATCTCCGATTCTGCAGTACATTAATGATATTAGAGTGGAAAAAGTAAAATTCCACTATGGTACCAAAAATAAAAGGTATTCACTTTGTACTTCTTGTTTTTTAATTTTTTATTTGAAATGCCAAATTGATGAGTTGCATATGCTATATTTAATTATTTATTCTTTATCAGCAAAATGAAAAATATTCATTTATTCATTCTTTATAATCTTGTTCTTATCATTTATTTATTTCTTGACGCTTGATTGGAGGCCTGGTTCGAGGCTTTGTGATATCCGTGCCTTTTCTCTTGATTATCATTTGCTATCCTGACGTGTAACCATTTGCTGTAGCACATTAAATAAATAACTGTATGTAAATGAAATGCTGAGTACGCAATATTTTATTCTTCATGCTGTTGATATAATCATTTGTAGTCCAAGAAATTGGTTTGATTATTATTTTACCTGTTTCAGATTCCAATTGGTGTTAGAAACCTGAAAGCTAGAGAGGCAAGCAAATTGGCCAAGTGGGAGCAATGTTTTCCGCAGGGATTCAAAACACATCTTCCTCGTTGGAAACTTATGGTTTGTACCATGAAAGATTCAAGTCCATGGCATTGCAATTTGCGATTGATTTATTTGCATGCAGAAGAGCAAGAGCTTTAAACCTTGGGAAAATTGGGAAGACTGTAGTGTGTTTGGAGCTGTCTAACACAAATAAAGGACTTTGATTGTTGGCTGTCGCTTAATTCAAGTTTCATTTCGTTATTTTTCTTGTAACGTGTGACAATGAGATGGGATGAGATGCAATTTTTAACTCTATATATGTGTAATGGAATGAGTTGAAACTTGGCGTAGATTTTAAAAGAAAAATGTCTCTAATCAATAATTTTTTTTTTTTTTTATCTATATGATATAAAGTAATTTTTTCTTAAAAAAATAATTTTATTTAACAATAATTATCATCCTATTAAATACAATTCTTTTAAAGTTTTCCTAAAATGATTATATTATTTTTATTTTTCACGCTTATTAAAATAGTTTTAAATAATTTTTTGAAAAGTTAGGTAATTTGGGATATTAGGTAAACAGGCAGAAAACAGTATTAAGCAATTACCACCTTAATCATAATATTCATTAACCTTACTTTTGTAAAATATTTTTTATTACAGCCAAAAACAATTAAAAAAATAAAAAACAAAATAAATTAATCTCTTATTTTTATTGAAATAATTGAAATACCTCTAATTTTAAATGGTTAGACTATAATAAATAACAATAAACGGTAAAATTCAGTGTTTGGTAAATAATAAATAATTTTACAAATTTATTTGAAAAAAACATGGATAAAATATGGTTTTATAAGAGTTATTTTCGTAATTTGAATAGGGAAGACAAATGATTGTGAGGGACTTATTTGTCCTAAAATAAAATCATATGTTCTTACAAACAAGTATAAAATATAGGGACACGAATATTATTACCCGAAAAATCATAACAGTTTACTCGTTTACTCGAATGACGCGCCAGTCTTCTTCTTCTTCCCTTTCCTCTCTGTGTGGAGCTTTCGTTTCATCACTTCTCGAACCACAATCAGCAAAACCATTTTCTAGTCAGCATTTATGTGCTTCCCATCGATTTGTTTCCCATTTTTCTGTGTTTTAAATCGGATTATTATTAATTTTCCAAATAAATATGGAGAAGAGCAAATCATTCAATTATTACAGACAAGAAAGCGATTTGGGATTGAGTACAACCGTTCGCAGATTAGCATACGTACGTCAAGCTTAGTACAACCAATTGCAGCAACAAGTGGCACCACACACGCCAATCTCCATATACTCAGACGAATCAGTAAAACCGTTTCTTTCTCCTACAATATCAAGCATCGATATTCAGCCTGGAATTTCTTACAACGATAAATTTCTCGGGGAAGCCGATAAATTTTCGATTTTTTGGGCTATAAGGTCAGGTAATCGGCAAATGAAACGACTGTTCGTGTTGATTTCGCTTAATGTTGCTTATTCTACAGCTGAAATGGCTATTTGGGCTCTTCACTGGTCGCGTTGGTATTATTTGAAAACATTTCTATAGCTGATTTGGTTTATTAATTAGTTTATAACTGCTTCCAGTTTTCGTTTCGTTTTAGGTTTGGTGTCTGATGCGTTACATTTTACGTTT
>JAWDEX010200034.1:0-11653 GCA_035221805.1 Trichilia hirta
GTGTTTAAGACCAAGAAATATAATAAAGAAAAAGTAGAGAGGTTTAAAGTAAGATTAACTATAAATGGGTACACATAAATAGAAGACATTGATTTTACAGAACCTTTCTCTCTAATTTTTACTAAAGACTCATTCAAGATAATTATAGCATTAGTGGTTCACTTTGATTTAGAACTTTATCAAATAGATGTGAAAAATAGCTTTTTTCAATGTAGATCTAGATGAAAAAGTGAATATGTAGCAACCTAAAGGGTTTAAAGAAGTTGAAAATAAACATATGATATGCAAACTTTGAAGATCTGTTTATAGTCTCAAACAAGCATCACGTTAATGATACATAAAATTCAATAAAGTTGTAAGGTTATTTGGTTTTGAAGAAAATAAATTTGACCAATATGTCTACATGAATGTAAGTGAGAAAAAACATATATTCTTAGTATTTTATATAAATGACATCTTACTTCCTAATAATGATCTTAATATATTAAATGACATAAAAAATTTTCTATCCGCAAAGTTTGATAAGAATGATCTCGAAAAAGTCTCTTCTGTTTTGGGTATTGAGATTTATAGTAATAAATTCAAAAAGATTTTGAAATTATCTCAAAGAGGTTTTATAGATCGTATATTAGAAAGGTTCAACATACAACCATGCAAAGGTAGAGAAGCTCCTATTACAAAAGGAGATAAATTGAACAATGAGCAATGTCTCAAGAACAATATTAAAAAAAAAAGTAATAAAGAATGTGCCATATCCTAGTGCAGTAAGTAGTCTCATATATGCGCAAGTATGTACCATACTTGATATTGCTTTTGCAATAATTACTCTTGAGAGATATCTATTAAATCCAGGTCATAATCATTAGATTGCAACTAAAAAGGCAATTAGATATATTCAACACACAAAAGACTTCATATTAGTATATAAAAGAGTAAAAAATCTCAAGGTGATTAGATATTCAAATGCTAACTTTGCTAGTTATTCAGATGAAGGAAAGTTAATATTTGGATATATCTTTATGGCTGGAGGTGCTATTTTTTGAAAGAGCACTAAGCAAACTTTGACTACTAATTTTACTATATATGTTGAGTTTATGGCATGTTATTGTGCTTCTATTCAGGTTATTTGGTTAAAATTTTGATCTCAAAAATGAAAGTTGTTAACTCTATTGTTCGACCTATAATAATATATTGTAACAATATTATAACCTTATTTTATTTCAAAAGCGACAAAATTAGCAATGCATTTAAACATATTGAGATCAAATTCTATACTATTATGGACTTAGTCAAAAAGGGAGACATTGTAGTTAAAATATTAGAACTGAGTCCATGTTAGCTAATCTTCTGATAAAAGGTTTATGACCCATATTGTTTAAAGAAAAGAATATTGGTGTTTTAGATTCTTTTGATTCTTTTTATTAGTGGGAGTCATAAATAATTTTCTTTTCTGGATGTTATTTTATATATAAACTCATGAAATATTTCATCTTATGCTTATTATTGAAGTATTTTATAATTATTATCTTTGTTTATTTCTTTTATTGATAGAGAAATGAAAGTATGAAATAATATCTTAAAATATATTGTGAGTGTTAAGATGACTGAATGTTAATAATTTTAAGATCTCATATTGTATTATAATATATTGACTCATTTGAGTAGTAGAATTTCATATTGGTAAAAAATTATATTAATACAATTTCATGTTGTCGAGAAAATTGTATTGAGGACCAATCAAAAATAGTATATTATAATTTGATCACATGTTAACATTATTTCTTATTACATTGCTATGCCTATGATCTATGAAAACATGATCCTTATTATATGTAAATATGAAAAATCATGTGTTGCATTATTTTTTTTTAACACAATAATTATCATAATTCTATATTATGGTTATGTTAGATTGGGTTGTTTTAAGATGCTATTATTGGAATATTATTTTAAAATTGTGATCAAATAAAATAAATTTTCAATTGTTAATCTAATATTGTCTTTTTTGAAATAAAATTATTTTAAAAATAATAATATGTTAATTAATGTAGTCTAAGTGGAAAAATGTTAGAAATTTTCTAAATATAGACTTATATTAATTTATTTATTATTATTTTTAATTAATTGGGTTAATGGATATTCTAATGTGTTAATATATTATATGATTATATTGAAATAAGACATTAGGCTTCTAATTGTTACGAGCTTAGTTAAGTAATAAAGTGTATGCAATTGTGTTTAACTAAAGCCTATAATAGAAGGTCCAGCTAATATTTTAACAATTAGGATTTTTTTAGGTCTCTTCTCTTACTTATATATATATAAGATAGGTTATATCTATCAATAGTATTACCCCATTAAAAATTGCTATACAAAAATATGTCATAAAAAGAAAGATTATAGCAATAAAATTGATATAAAAATACTACAATCAGATACGCATTATTAATTTTATTATTATAATATATTTACGATATTTTATATTCGTATATAGATTCAATCTATTTCATTTTTTTCGCTGTATTTTGTTGATTAATTTTGTAGTTTATGAATTACAAAATATTATATTTATCATTGCCCACAGATATTTCTAGTCATCATCCATATGCTATCTGATTGATGTTTGTATATAATCCAAAGTTGTAGCTTTGAGTGAAATCCACAATATTTCATTTCCCCTCTCTTTTCTCTTGCTTATAAGTTCTACCTTTCTTTAAATCTCCTCCCATACTGAAGTTGAAAGTGTTAAATATTAAAAAGCATTCGATGAGCTATTTATTGGTATATAAATTATCACGTCCAATGCAAGATACATTGTTTTTGAGGCACTGCATATTTTGGAACCATAAATTTCTTGCGACTTAATTTTCATCTTTATACTTTTGTTGACCATCATCATTATCTACTTATTTAACCCATTAATTTAATTAGAAGGTTTTTATTCTCTTTTCTACTGGAACAAGCCCATGGCCAAATCTATTTTCCAAACCTAGAGCACTTCCGGGGATATCAGCTCTTAATCTCTTATGTCAATGCTTCTCATCAAAACAGGGCCTTTGCTATGGTACATTAATTACTGGAATGTACATATCCCTAAATATTTAGTTGCAGTTTTAATTTTTTTTATTAGAATTATTAATTTTTTAAAATTTATAAATTAAAATATGGTAAAAAATTAAGAATTAAAAGAAATCGCTTTCTAATTTGTATAAAGACATCATGGCCTTAAAGGTAATAATTCGGATAATCATTTTATATTTGTATCGCATCAATAAATTTTTAATATTTTTTAAATTAACTCGAATTTAATTCATTTATTAATCGTTTCATGAATTCTCAATCCGAATATAATTCGTTTATTAATTATGTAATTTATTTATTATTCGTATTATAATCATATCATCTATTTATTTAACAGGTAACAAAATATAATATAATAAAATTATTAACTCAATTCAGTCTATTCAATTTATTTAATTAATTAATATAAAATTTAATTTATTTATTTAATTATTTATTTAAATATAAATTAAATATTAATAAATAAAATTATTATATTAAATAATTTTTTATTAAAATATAATTATTTATTTAATTAATCGTATTTTAATTATATCATAAATAAATTTATAAAATTAAATTTAAATTCGACACGATTATTAATTATGTAATACGAATATAATTATATTATTATTCGTGTTAAAATTTTTATATTTAAATTTATTTAATTATATCGAATTCGTATAAAATAATGGTATTATGTCCTAATATCAATCTAAATATGATGACTGGGAAATTTTATAAGAGGGCTTTGATTGGGCGGTCAAGGATTGATCATGGATCAAGATTGCACTCCGTAAAGCTACCAAGTACCCCAATCCTGACTCTCGGAGCAGCTGCTAGAAATTATTATCATCTTGATTCAATGAAAAATGCCTAGTAGGAAAGGGTCCCACGTTGTTTAACTGAAGGAGGAGTATCCACGTCAGTGCATCCCAAGACATAAAAGGGTCCCACAATTCACTACCATAAGTCAATTTGATTTGGGACCCATTTGAATTAGTGTGGTTGCAATACAACTCGTCAACGCCATGCGTGTGAGTGCACCGAGACGGAGGAATCATCATTTCCAAGCAAAGTAATCACGTGAAATACCTTTTGCCTTTTCCTCAATACTATACACCCACTCGCTCTCGACACGTGGCATAAAGGTGATTGGATCATCATGTTATACGAATGCCTTCTTGGTCGTTGATCACAGACAACTGAAGCCTATAGCTTTTCTTCTCCTTCGTCCATTAATTCCTCTTCCTCGTAGCGGGTCGTTGTGGGTTGATTACATTTACTTCTCATAGTTTAAGCAGGCAACTATGAAAGGACAGAACAACAAATTTGAGTGAATTTCAATTAAAAAATGCATTGCGTTTGAAAAAATAATATATATATATATATATATATATATTTGTTGTGATTATGCACATGAATAAACAAAGCGTTTAATTGGTAAACATTTGAAGGTCATATTTATCAATCTTTTACTCCCTTACATAATGAATGATTCTTTTTCACAAACAGTCGTGATAAATTAAATATCACAATACTTTAATTTTATTATGCTATAAAATGTAGTAGGACTTGTTGGGAACGTTCAACAATGACCTGAAAATTCATTTTTCTATATAATTTGTCAATTGTCAATTTTTCGATCTTCCTATTGAACTATTTCTTCCATAAGCCCTTGCGTGTTATACTGAAATAAACCTATCACATGGATATCAGTCGAGACTAAACGATGATATTATCCCTTTTCGAAAGATATCTAACTTTATATCGAAAGCTGATGGCCATTTCTGCATTTTGGTTTGAAATTTTCTAAAAATTTCGAGCAGCATAACAAGGTTTTGGGTTTTTCTTCTTGCATGGGAATTGAATAAATAAAGTTGCGTTTAGAAGTAAAACATCTATCTCCAAGAACATGCTCTATTTCTATTGTCCTGAACGGTTAGAAACCTAGAAAAAGTTTGTGGCTTATACGTCATTAGGTGTGTCATCAAACGAGAGGAAGGAGGACAGAGAAAAATAGGTGTGGATCCATTTGATGAAAACTTGTAGGATATAATTTTCTACCATACGTACGTATATAAGCAGTCTATAGCCTGTACGTAATAATTGGCGTATGAAAATCATTCGATGGACTTGTTTTTACTTTCATTTGAACTTATGAAATATGTGTAATTGTATTTTTTCTTTTTTGTCTTGTTTTAAAATGTTCCATCTATCTATCTATCCCTTCAGCAATGGACAAATAAGACATTAACTCTATCTCATCTCTTCTTGCCCAAGAAATGTAAAACTGTTTGAGTACAGGCCATTAAAAATCTTGATATGAAGGGTCACGAGGGGCGTCTTATAAAATGAAAACAAACAAAAGGTAGGGACGTTTCCCTTCTCAAGGATGGAGAACTTGTACAAGGGCTTGCCGAAAATAATCAAATGGTGTGTGTCTTGAATCCGGTTTAATCCGTCTTTTCATTTACTCTTTGTATCTGAATTTTCGGAAGAAATTTCGCTTATTTAATACGTTTGTTTGTTTGTGAAGTGAAACCTATGAATTTATTTACCAAGTCGAAATGTGTTTTCTTTAGTCTTCAAGACTCAAATGTTTTTGTATATAGGGCATGATATGAAGGATGAAATCATCATTAAAATATTAAAATGCTTACGTTTTTTTGATAATTAAATTATCCACAAACTAATTATTTATATTGCTAAAATTCATAAGATTTATATTTTAAATACGACTAAAAATGATTTTTTTGGGAACCTTGAACTTTCTATTAGTGATTTAAAATAGCAACAAATTAACAACTTATTTAGTGATTTAATTCCAGGACAGTAAGTTAAAAGTGCACTTCAACTCCAATATTTCCCCTCATTTTTTTATTTTATTTGAAAGAATTATTTTGTGGGATTAATTTTCAACATCAATTCCCCGATGAGTTGATTGGGTAATGTCTTAAATATCTTTTTTTGAACTATTTACATGGTATTTTTTATAATGTTACATTATTGACATGTTGCAATCATTTAAATATTTTTTTTTTTAACTAGTGACATGTTATAATTCTTTTACATATTTTTTTGGGAGGAACTGATCACACGCTATTTAATCTTTTAATTAATCCTGTATAATTTTTTTTAAACTACTAACATATTATAACTTTAATTTATTTTTTCTAAAATATTGACATGTTATAATTTCAATTAAGTAGTTTTGACTATTGATATGTTACAAATATGGGAACCTAACTAAAACATTTAAACCCTTGAAATATTTTTTTCTTTTGGGATTATGTACATATTACAACTTTAAATGATCTTTGGCATTTTCAACCAATATAATATTTTTTAGTTATCGAAAAGTTACAACTATCGAGACATTATTAAATCCTTTAAATATGTGTATATATATTTTAAAATATTTTAACTAATGACATGCTACAACTTTCTATCATAATTAATCTTACTAAATTGGATTTATTGTAGGAAAACCCGAAAATCTAACCCATAAAGTCTATCGGCATCTTACCAAATTTGGTACGCTGTAGGAAAGTCATAAAAATCTGAGATATAAGAACCCCATCCCAATCATATGAGAATGGAATTGACTCGCTACACAATTAGAAAGTGATTCTTTTTTTATAAATGATATTTAAAAGTAAGTACAGTTGTATATGAAAAGAATTCTAACGCATGAAGATTGGTTATAGGATCGCTTATGAACCATTAAATATTAAGACAAAGTCAAAATTATGATCCATTTGCTCTGCAATTATCTTACTTCCCATTCGACATTCTCGGCTGTTTGGTCAAAAGTTTTGTCTTTCTTTCGACAACAAAAGCCCTACATCAGAAACAGGCCGGCGTTACTTAAAACAAATAAAAGCGAACATTTTTTTTTTGTGTGTGTCTCTGAACATTATCCGGAATTCCACCAGATAATTAACAATAACACGAAGGAAAACTCATGCAGGTTCCTTTAATTATCTCATATAAGCTTGTTACTTACGTTTTGTGATCTAGCTTTGCCTACACACCAGAATATAACAGGACAAAGATTTTCTGCTTTCTGTGTTGATGTAGTATATAACTAATAGTATAATATTTGAAAGTTCTGCAATAAATATCTATTATTCTGATCTTCTTCCTTGTTAATCGGAAAATTTTTATTTGCAATCTGTTAAAGTCAAGTAAAAAAGTACCTACACAATCTGAGGAAAGCTAGCTGTAGCTTCATTATGATAGACGAACCAAGCTATGGATGCATTGAACAATAAAAATTTATTTTCAGTACATCCTTTCTTCAAAATTTTTCACTTTAGCTACAGCAAAGGATGGCTGAATAGTGGCAGTCAAATTTACAGATGAAAAATTTTAACTTTAACCCATGCAAATGGGACCGCGTGAAATTCAAGGTAATTGATTCGATCATGGGGTTGAAGTTGGATTTGTGAAGGAAAAAGGCGTAGGTATAGGTATTGCCTGGTTGGTCTCTGCTTTCAAGTATTTCTGAAGATGTACTAGGAAGTGTTAAATAAATTCCCTTCCAATACTATTAGTCATCCGTTGTAAAAGTTCTTTGGGCACTCTCATAACACATTTCTAGACTAGCATTGGATCAAGTATTTTTCCCCCTTTTACATGGAAGAAATTGATTTCAAAGTTACTCGAGAATATTTTTGTGCAACACGGATAATTAATGGCTTGTATTTATCAAAAAAATCTGTCATCAATGGATGGTCATGATGATATAACATCTTAGGTCTTAAAGCACAATCGTGGAGGCTGGAATAGATTTCTCTATCCAATCCATTGTAGAAAATTATAGACGTATTTTAAACAAAATAATTCAAGTAAACACGTAAAAATTAACTGAAAATATAAAAAATTGAAAAAAAAAAACATCATAGTAAACAATGTGACCGTCAAAGTAATGTCCGAAAATTTAGAAAAAGCTTCAAGCCTATACATGCACTGTCTTTTTATTCGAATAACCTTCTTGGAAGCGACTCTCCAACATATATAACGTTAGAGTTTTTTAGTAGAGGTTAATGACGTGAATACTCTGAAGATCATGTCACATAAACAATTCAAAGTGGCTCAAAAATTTCTTAAGATTTATTTATTTCGGCAGAGTTTTAACTTATAAAATGAAGAAAAGGACTTGCTTATTTACAAGTATTCTCACAATTATAAGTGCAAAGAGAGAAAATATATATTTTGCCGACTAAGTCTTCATGTTGAGCAAGCACTGGATATACCATTTGCATATGATGAGACATTCTTCCTAATATCTAACTGAAACCAAATAAAACAATATGATTTACATCATGGCTAATTTTCGCATTTTAACAAAATTAAATAAAGATGTTTAGTTTTCGGAAGATCAAAGGCCAATGTAATATTTTCATTTCAAATCAACATTGGCTGGTTTAGGGGTTCTTAAATTGTTGAATGCTCATGGATTATCGAGAACGTCAAAATACTTGGTAGTCGCAATGATGTTATCTATATAATCTCTTGACATTTCTTATTTTTGGTAGAATGAATGTCGTGTTTACACAACGACGGTGCCATATCTCAAGATTGTGTAGTGTCTTGAATAAGATTTTGCTACAACATCATCTTATTTAATTGTTGATATGATCCAAAAAAACTTATCTCATGGAAGTGCTTTTACCGTGTTCAATAAATTGTTTGTATATGTACTCTTAGTTGTTCGTGAGATTTTCAGAGAAGACTCTATGACAAATGTACAAATGAAAACATGGTGCAGATATAATGTTGGTAACAGAAGAAGTAAGGGGTGCATGATATTAACCATTTTTTACGGAAACTTCGTTAATAACATCATTCAAACTCATCCAATCTTTTTATCTTAAAAAAATTATTCAGATAATTAAATTATAATTATAGCCCTCACAAACAATTGGTACATCTCAGAAAAAAATTTCCTCAGAAATTTCAGTAGATTCGGTACTTGTTGTCCGTTTCTTGCACCTCGCATGCTCCCTCTCTTTCCTGGGTAAACACTCTCCTTTGCTTTCTGTACGACTGTATCAATTACAGACAACATATCTACAGTATGACTATCCGTGTGCAGTGTCCTAAATTACCTAGGAGGAGTGAGGACATTCTCGTAAACAAAACCCCCCTTATCACCATGTACAGTCAAATCCTATGCGCACACCATTTATTGCTATTTCAACGTTTGTATTACGTTGGGATTTTTGAATTGGAAAGGAGCCATAATATTTCCGATTTCAAAATTTAAAATTTGAAACACATTAAATAAATTAAAACAATGACCCTCAAAATGCGAGATATGTGGACGTCTAACTTCCTCTGTCAAATAGTGTCAGCCGATTCTAGCATTACACGTTAAAAAACGACGTGGGGCGGCTGAAAACGACTAGCTAAGCCGGCTTCTCATTTTTACTCCGTAAAAAAACGTCCACTTTTGGAATCTGAGATGCGTATTCAAGATTGTTGGCCTACGCCAAGTAATAATATTTTTGTTTTCATTTCTCAATTGATTGACTAAAACATCCCTATTTCTACTCAATATTACAAAATGATGATCACGATAGTCAATAGCCGAACCCATGCCTAAATTTTTTCTTTTCTGTTTTCTTTATATATATAGATATATTAAAAATAAATAAATCCGTCAACAACTTATTTTTTTAGTAAGATGTCAAATAATTTATAATTTATTTTTATCTACAAATTGGCATGGCAAAGTTATATTATGGTGATATATTTTACATATTTTTTTTTTTATTTTTTACTTTCATAAATTTTCATCCACTCTTGATTATATGACAATCTATTATTATTGCATCAATGTATGTAATAAATTTGTATTCTCAATATTATAAAATAAATTTATAAAATTATAAATATTTTAAATGAAAACAATTGTTAAATTTCATTTAACTTTTGTAAATAAAATGATAATAAACAAATGTTAATGTAGAAAGTGTTAACAATAACTTAAATTGTTTTTTTTTATTAAAAGGGAAATTATTTGTGTTGACATTTGTGCTTAGCCACTCAACCCCTTTATTTGTAACAAGTACAATGTAATAATATTCAAAATCCTTTATACTCACTTGCAAGTTGCAACATGTATTAAAAAAAGGAAAGCTCTATTTTTTGATTGAATATTTTATTATTCTTCTATTATTTAAAAAATTATTTGATATTCCCTTTAATTCTGTTCTCATAAATTATAAAATTTAGTTTAATTTAATTCTAATTTTTCAATAATAAAATTAGAAAAAGAATGATATCAGATATTTAAAAAAAAAATAGAGTATTAAGTCAAAAAAGAAAAAAGGTGATTCTTACTATAATTTTGCCTTAATAATTAAGAATAGTTTTTTACTGGGTATCAAAAAGTTTGATTCATTATCATTACATCAAATTAGGAATGCTGTCCTATTCGAATCTCCTCCATTGTAGTTATTCCTACCATTGTAAATTTCAAAATTATACAAGAAATATATATTCTATTGATAAAGATGGAGAGGATTTGCAATATATAACCAATAATTTCTATGAAATTAAGAGGTAAGAATGGACATTATTAAAGTAAATAATGAAATTTTTATCCCATGAGGGGGAATCAATTCCTTTTGGGACAAAAGCTGGTATAGCGTCTTCGGCCTACCACTTTTTTGTTACTTTGCTTAGAAGGCGTGTTGTGTCCAAACATTCTTAATTATTATTAATAAGGGTACATTGGTACTTAAAGGTAACATTAGATTAGTCATCATAACCCGGTTTGCGTGGAATAAATGATCCAAAATCTATGAAATTGGTATCGAATTTGGAGTTGAATTATTGTCAACCATTTCATGTCAATAATGGAATACGACTTCTTAAAACATTCATATAATACATACATATACATGTTGGATAACAATTTGAAAGACAAGGTCTTTATTTTATGTGAAAGAAATCAAAGAAACTCCGATTATCGTAGATAAATCGAAGAGGTAAAACATTTAATTTCAAAATGTTCAATGTGTCTTTGAGATATATAAAAATAATAAAAAAATATACATAATTCAAATCGCAAATACACGGCATTACGTTGTAGTGAAAGTATTGATGCTATGAAGAGAATATTTGATTTGCTAAGTAATGTAATTAAAATGGTTTAAATTATCTAGACATGCTAATATATAAATATTTTGCAAAAATTACTCAAGCATATCACAAATAAGTGTAAAAAAACTAAGGTCTTATTTAATTAACTCTTTAATTAAGTTCTATTTGATTTTTTTACACTAGTGTTTTATACTTATAGTGCTGGCCCCAATTACTCAATCTAATAAAGACTATGATCGTTATATTACTCATATCTTAATTCATTATTTTACGTGAAAGTAAACTTTTCACGATCATAAATTTCTTGTTACTAAGCAAAAATAAGACAGTGAAGTAACTTATTTAATTTTCTTTTTGTAACGGTCAAAAATTGATGTAATGTTATAATTGAAATTATAATGAATAGGATGAGAAACATTTTCTAACCTACAAGTTAGTTCGAAAAAATTTTTTATATTGAAAATTAATTATTAGA
>JAWDEX010200045.1:0-11653 GCA_035221805.1 Trichilia hirta
GCTGTGTTATATATATATATGATTAATTGGTTGTGAAGGCAATGGAGGAAGATGGTAGTGCACAGTCCAACATGAAGATTATTTGCTGGTAAGAAGTAAAAGAAGTCATGCTTGACCAAAACAAAACCTTGCATATGCAAACCAAAAAATAGGTACATGTTTTTCAATTATTTGTACAAAATAGGTTGGCTTGTGTTGTGTTATATATATATGTTGAATTGGTTGTGCAGGCAATGGAGGAAGATGGTAGTGCGCAGTCAACGTGAAGATTTTTTGCTGGTAAGAAGTAAAAGAAGTCATGCTTGGTTGAAATCTCCCTAAAAGGTTGTTATGTGGGAGATCAAGACTTTCCAATCGTTGCAAGCCTTCTATGTTTTCTGGTATCCTTCCTCTTAGTTGGTCCGATGATGGATTTAGAGTAAACAAAGTTGAGAGATTTGTTATCTCTTACGGTATTTTCTCTTGTTTGGTTTTGGTTTTGCTTGTTTATTGTTGTTATGCTTTTATCAACTTATTTCTAGTTATAGTAGTCAAAACAAATACGCAGATGTTGTATCAACATTATGTTTAAATTTGAATTTTATTGCAATAAGATTGTTCTCGCAAGTCTTTTTAGCTTTAACTTCTTTGGACATGTTGTCTGTGATTACTGAGCAGTTTGGAGATCTGATGTTGCTATTGTGGTTCCCGTTGGTTGTTTGATTGGATTAAAAAGAAAGAATTTGAGTTGAAGGAAAATTAACAAAACAAAAAACAGAGTTTTACTTGAGTTAGTACTGCAGATCTTAACAAATATGTGGTCCTTTATTTTATATTTTTTCACTTGCTGTATTTTGGTACAAAGTATATATACATATACTTTGTTAATTGAGAAATGCTTTAATTCTAACAGTTCCTGTGTCTTTTAGGTACGTAATTTATTTTGTCATTTCTTTTCTCTTGTTTACAGCTTTCAATGATACTTATTTTCTATCCTCTATGCTTTATTTTGACTAACTATTTCTGGCTGTTGATACATATTATATCAATGTATAAATGTTAACATTATTATGATGGTGGAATTGTCATTGCAAGAACATTGCTTTAACTTCTTTGGGCATGCTCTCTGTAACTTGACAATAGTCTGAAAATTTAATGTTGCTACTGTGGTGCTGTTATATTCCGAAACTGTATAGTTACTATTTTTTTGTTCAGTTGTTTCCATTTTATATCTAGCATTGGGTTCTGTTTTTTCAGTTCAGTTCTTTCATTGTATATCAACCATTGGGTTCTGTTTTTATTTGTGTTTAGGTCCCGGTGAGGACTTTTGGGTTTCGTTTAAGTTCCAAGAATTGTGTTGCCAACTTTTTTCAGGATATTATAGTGCAATGATTATTGCTTGGTTCCTCTTCTTGTATATTGCTCTGTTGATCTATATATAGGATTTACAGTAAACATAATAACATCTTTCAATATTTTTGGTTATGTTGATAGAGTTGTCCTGAACATTTTAATGGGCATAGTCTAGGCTTCATTGAAATGTAGAATGTTCTGTTATCAAATTGCTTCACCTTTTGTTACTCTTTTGTCTAATATGACTTTAGACAATGATAATAATTCTCTTTGCTACACTTGCTGTGTCATTTATGTCCATAAATTAACATTGTTGTACGGGTAATGAATATGGGTTTCCATTGTTTCTTGACAACTATAAATCTTATTCTATGTGTTCTGTTCATTTTGGGTTGTGTATACGAGAG
Organism: Trichilia hirta; assembly: GCA_035221805.1. Taxonomy (NCBI): domain Eukaryota; kingdom Viridiplantae; phylum Streptophyta; class Magnoliopsida; order Sapindales; family Meliaceae; genus Trichilia; species Trichilia hirta. The sequence goes on from JAWDEX010200045.1 coordinate 1,740, forward strand.
ACAACATCTTGATATTATATATTTTTATTTTGTCCCATAGAAATTATTGTTCCTTGGATTTAGTGGTTTTTGGTTGTTGACATAAAAGTAATCGGAAAGTAATTTTTTTTTTTGAGTCATTCTGTTTTTGATTGGATTGTGGGCAAACGCCTACGAAAAGATCCCTTGGATTTATCCAAATTGACCATTTTTATTTGTCCCTCTGTTAGAGGTGTTCCAGAAATGGTTGTGATCGAGTAAATAGCTACGAACTAATAGATCGGATTGAATTTGATTACAATTGCAAATGCCTTCTTTTATTGTATAAACATAATTTTCAGATATTTTATTTTATTGGATTTGATACATGTTTAATGAAATACCTTGAAGATATGTTTCTCATCGATTATAATTGTTTTGGCTTGGGCCTGCTTGGGAATTGCTTTCAGAAGAGTTATGATGCCTTAATTTTTGTTTCTTCTTTTGTCAAGGTTATTGTGCCATAGCTTTTGTTTCTTCCTTTTGTGGTGGTTATTGTAAATCTTACTATAGGAACCACAGGATTCTTATATTTTTTTTTTTCAGTCGAGTGCATCATTTTTACTGTGAATGGGAGCTCATTGCTCTGTCAAAAGGTATATCCATCAGCAGACTTGTAGTTTCTGTGGCATTCAGTTTAGCACTGCAAGAACAGGCAGGAAGATGAAGAAAGTAAACGAAAGCAATGATGCCAGTGATGGATAGTAAGGATAGAGATTTCAAATTACAGACAATCTATCAGACTGGTCAGTCACAAGTTAAGAGGTATGCCCACTTCCAAATTTCCTTGTAGAAATTGTAGCTTTCTGACCTATCATTTTTCTCATCATTATGAATGCACCATCAATTAACTTTGCCTGGTCTAGTGAGCACTTCTATCATGTCAACCTGTTATCTAAAAAGCCATGAAAATTTTCGTTTTGGTAGACCGTAGTGGTGACCCAAAGAGAAGAAAATAATCATCAAAATATTCTTTTAAGGGAATAGATCCATTGAGTAAATTTCTCCTTAGTGAGAGAGACTTCTCAAATTTGACTAGAGTGGGAATGGACACTCCAAATGGTTGAATCCCAAATCAATGCTGGCAAGAGTACTAGAAACACTAACATTTATTGATTTAGAAAGCACTTGTCTTAGTTGATTATTTGAAAGGTCCAACCAATAAACCTGGGGTAATAATCCCCCAAACCAATCAGGTATGGTGTTTGAAATGGCTGCATTTGACAATGTTAATTTCCAGACATGTGCTTGAGTCGTAAGCCAATAACAAAATGCAGGACCCAATTGGCAATTGGTAATTGCTATCCTTTGTAGACTTAACTGGGCTACCCAATGGTGCCTCAAATTGGAAACCAATGACGTCTGCCAATGATAGGAAAGATCAGTTAATCTTGTGAGATTTTAAAATGATTTTCAGTGATAACACCTTCCCACGAATTCTCATACAAATTTAATTGGGATAACTCTGTAAGTTGTCAATATTTAAATTATTGCTGGAGTGAGGAAGTTGGGAGCAAGAGATATTAGCACTCTTGAAAATTAAACATTTCTTCAATGAGCAAGTCTTCAAAACTGGGTGGATGGAGATGAGAATTTTGATTGTTTTTGAGTGCAATGACAACACAGCAAGACTGATAGAATTATATCTTTCTCATACAAGAAATTTGAAATTGGGCGAGTTGTATCTGAATGCTTCTTTGTTCAGTCCTTTCAAAGAGATAGAGGGACTTGACTTAATTGGGAGCTCTATAGCCGGTTGTATTTAGAACGAAGGTCTAAATACAATCGTTCATGATTCTTAAATTATTCTTTGTATACTGTAATTAGAATAATCTCAATCGAAATTATATATTTTAATTACAGAATTGTTTGCATGTTTTGAAACATTATTATCTTTAAGAAATTTGGGGGTCTTTAGGATTGATACGTGAAAAATAATAATAATTCTCGTGAGATTTTTTTGATTGTTTCCAGGTTTAGAGAAGCTGCCAAGGTTTAGAAATTTGGAGATTCTTGAATTGAGTTCTAACACATTTAACAATAGTCTCTTGTAATCTCTAAACTGTTTTCTTCATTAAAAATATTATATTTACCTACTAATAAATTGAAAGGAACTATTGATTTGAAAGGTAAGTTTGATGTCTTCTCCCACCTCTGTGGATCTTTTATTGAGATGGATTTGATATTTTAAGGTTTCAAAAATTAAGAATACCTTTTTCGTTTTTCTCCTTTTTTCTTTTTTTATAAATTATATATAGTATTATTGATTGTATTTAAGAACAAATTTACAAATAATCTTAACGGTTTATTTATATTTTGATTGAAAGATTCAGAAATTACCTTAGAATCTTATTCAGTAATTTTTTCTTTATCTTTAAAATAATTACCTTAGATTCACATCTTTATATCTATCGTCCAATCAGCAGGGAGAACTAAATCATGTAAATGATATGATAACATCAACATCAAAGAACTTCATATTTTTATTTCATTTATTAATTTCAATTGCTAACTGACGTAATTAGTTTTTAATTTGCAAGTTTGAGTAGGCTGGGGTCTCTTGATTTAAGTGGTAACATGTTAAACTGTAGCATCTTATCTTCTGTAAGTGGTCTTTCATCATTACGGACTTTACATTTATAAGAAATTCAATTCAATGGAACTTTTGATCTTCAAGGCATGCAGGTTTAAGTGGTCTTTCATCATTCCTATAAGATTTATCATCTTTTATTGTTGGATATAATTAACTCCGTTTTCAACTCTTTCTTTCAGCAACTTAGAGGAGTTGGACTTGAGTCAGCAATGGGATTGCCAAATTTGTGATTCCCAAATGCATAGTAGTGAAAACAAAATCTCTTTAACTAAAATAATTAAATGAGTTGTAATTAGGATTGTAATTTGTGATAGATTTGGATAGAAATTGATAGTTGTTTAATACAAGCCAGAAGTTGTAGTTTGATCGATTGAATCAACGACAGAAAACAAAGAGGGAAAATTTCTAAAACTACGAAACGGAGATAATATATTTATGTGGTTCAGCATATCCAATGACCATAGAAGTCTTGGTATTCACACCATGAAGAAGATACATTGAAAATTTGAATGTGAATGCATTTATTTTATATAATAAAATAAACGCAATTAATGTCACTTAATCATTATTTATTTCTTACTTTTAAAATATAAATTAATATTTCGTTTTCTAAATTCTTAAGGGATTACAGAGGTTTGAAAAAGTTGAATAACCTTGTTCTAGATGGAATTGGAGTTGATGATAGAAGTGCTTTGTTGCAGTCAATAGGATCGTTATTGTCTTCACTGAAGATACTTGCCCTTATGTCTAATAATTCAACGGGAGCAACGTTTCCTCAAAGACTTGGTATGAGAATTTAGTAATGAGAATAATTTATTAATTTTTAGTGATGGAAACAATACATCAAATTGAGAATATTATTTTCAAGAATTATAACAAAAGTGATGCTGGTAGTACCCACATGAAAATAATTAATATTAATTAAGAAACTTTGTTATTATTCGATAAGTTGATATATATAATTCACGAAACGATGGATTCTGTATACTGCAGGCTTATGTGAGTTAGTATCTTGCCTTGGTGTTTGGCAAATATGACATCGCTTCAACAATTAGATACCTTTTACAATCAACTTCTGGATACGTCCCCTCGTTTGAAAATATGAAATCCCCTCAAGTATTAAATATCTTTTGCAATCAGCTTCCTGGGAACATTTCCTCATCTTCCCTGTTGCATTAACATCCATTAAAGAGCTAACACTTTCAATTCCCGATTTCACTACAGCCATTTTTCAATCATTCAAACCTTAAGATGTTTAACGATGTAGATAACTAATTCTATGCAGAAGTTAAGTCACAGTCTTTGGCTCCAAAATTTCAATTAAATTACATCTACTTGTCTGGTCACCTAAATGGTGGGGGAGACACATTTCCCAAATTACTTTACCATCAACATGATTTGCAAGAAGTTGATCTCTCTCACCGCCAATTGATGGGAGAATATCGAAATTGGTTGTCAGAAAATAACATAAAGTTAGATACACTTGTTTTGGTCGACAACTCTATCGGGTCTTATTCAGTTGCCGAATAATTCTCACAGCCAACTAGGTGATTTAAGCATCTCTAGAAATTCTTTCAACGGTAGTGTTTCCTCTTAGTTTACAATATGAACTCCTTGTTGAGTTTGGACTTATCGGACAATGAGTTAAATGGCAAAATCCCTAAGCACTTGGCCACGGGTTGCTTCTCCTTACAATTTCTTCTATTATCAAACAAATGTTTGCACGGCCGTATATTTTCTGAAACTTTTAACTTCAAAAAACTTGTTAAGCTACAGTTTGATGATAATCATTTTATTGGAGAGATTTCAGAATCCTTGTCCAATAGTTCTTTGGTAGGATTTTATCTTCGTGACAATAATTTTTCTGGTAGAAATCCAAGATGGTTGGGTAATATGCCAAATTTGGAAGAGATAATAATGTCCAATAATCATCTTGAAGGTCGAGTTTAGTCAGCTTAATTCTGTTCAAATTTTGAACATTTAAGAAAATAATTTATCTCGAAGTTTACCATCATTTTTCAGTGCTTTCTCCATCAAGCAAGTTTATTTGGCTAAAAATATGTTGCAAGAACAGCTAAAAGATAGTGCATTCTACGGTAGTTTTTCTTTGGGGACATTAGATCTTAGTTATGACTAATTAAATGGTATTATTCCAAAATGAATAGATAGGGTTCCTCATTTGAGCTAACCTCTCTTGGCTAATAATAAACTTGAAGGTGAAGTTACCATTCACCTATGCCGATCAAACAAATTTCTGTTGATAGATCTTTCTCATAACCATCTTTCTGATCAAATTCCTCCTTGCTTATATAACACTTCGCTTCATGAAGTTTATTATACTCGTGCAACTTCAATTTCTTTTTCCTCTTTTGGTCTTAACACAGGACCTCCAATGGCAAGGAGGAAACAATAAGGTTCACAGCAAAGGAAATATCTTACTTTTACCATGCAAAACCTCTGGAAAGCGTGTTCGGAGTTGATCTTTCTTCCAATCATTTGATAGGTCAAATTCCTAATCAAATTGGAAACCTTACCGTGATTAGTGCATTGAATTTGTCTTACAATAACTTTGACGAGTTCAATCCCTCTTACATTTTAAAATCTCAAGCAAATGGAAAAATCACTCCGCCATTACTGGAGCTAAATGCATTGGTTGTTTCTGATGTATCATACAATGACTTATCAGGCAAGATTCTAGAATGGACTGCACAATTTCCAATCTTTCAACGCTAGTAGCTATGAGGAAAACCCTCCGCCTTGTGGACCGCCATCATAGAAAAGTTGCAATAAAGATGGATTACCATTATTGATGCCAAACGATTCAACTAGCGAGGAAGAAGATGGTGATTTGATTGATAGGGAGAGCTTCTCTATCACTATTACAGTATCATATGTAGTTGTGCTATTTGAGTTCATTGCAGTTTTATACGTGAATCTTTTTAGTAACGAAAATGGTTTTATTCCGGTGAACTTTGGATGACCTCGTAATTTGTTGAAGAAAGTCTGAACCCCAAGCGATACTTCCATAAAAATATGTAACTGCATTATATTATGTGCATCTTGGTTAATATTTTATTTCAACTTCACAGATGTAGCAGCTAAATAAATCATACGTTGCTGATTATTTAATACGAGTAGTTTTCATATAATTAATTATTTTACTTGTATTTTATTAATGAATTTTCATATCCGTGTTTTCATTAAATAATGCGAGTAGTTTTCATATAATTATTTATTTTATTAAGGGTGAGTCGCCGGCTGCATTTGGTAAGAGTTATGGATGTTGTTTCAAAAACAGTGTCTCCAACGCTGAACTTGATTCGATCCCTTTAAATTCTCGTATTGAAATTATAGATTTTTGACAGATTTATTAAATTTATATAAACAACACACAAAAAGATTATTCTTTGAAACAAAATATTGAAATCTTTTGGAACTAAAACAATGAGAGATTGAAAAAGCAAGGGATGTTTTGGGCAGAGATATTGGGTAAAAGCTTGTATCAAAAACTGGGGAAAGTGAATGAAACAAAATGAAAACGAATCAAAATGGGAGAAAATTTTATGAAATTCCCAAACTCAAATCTATTAGGTGTAGATGAAAAATTTATTATGTATTAAATATAATTTTGTGATAATTTGACTTATCTGTGTTTAATTTGAATAATTCTACGCTAATTATATTTATTGATTTTATAGATGCAAAAGTATGGTATTTAATGTAGATTATTTCCGAAGAGGATCAACACCAAGCATGAAAGAAATTGAAAAGAGAAGTACTTAAAAGAACAGAAGGAATCCGGCTGTTGAAGAAACGATAAACCGGTGTCGAACGTGTCGGGTTGATAACGCCCGATGTACGCCGGGAGTTGAACATGAACAAATGTTGAGCAATGGCCATCTTCATTATTTTCCATGGTATTTGGCCCCACGTCCAGTTTGGCATTTTCAAGTGATTTGGACTCAAAAGAAATGAAGTAGACTTTTACACATAGTGACTTAATGCGGGGCCCGTCTCCACGACTTAATTTGCTTTGCTTTCTTTGCCCTGCAAATATGTGAAAAGAGATCAATAAGTCAAGAAGAGACAGAGGACATCCAGTGGGAGAAGAAACATACAACCGACGTCGGATTTGGTGCAAGTTGTGAGGAAATTGAGAGGTCCGACGTCTGACTTTGTGCCGGACCATGGACCGGATGCTTTTGGACCTGAGCCGGACTTCACGATAAGCTTAAAGCAGAAAGAAATCTTTCTTAATCACTCTAGGATTTGGATGAGAGTTTTTAGGGAAAATTATATGTAATTGAGAGATCAATTCGTGGCAGTAGCGTGAATCAATTCTTCAAGGCTTCATTAGTTTGTTTGTTTTTTTCTCTTTTTTTCTTTTAATTTTCATTATTACTTGTTAGATTTTTGATCAATTCAGTGTTATTATGTTGACTACTATGAGAAACTGATTATTTTGTTAGGGTTTAAGTGAGTAGCCTAATTAATATTATTATTTTGTAATTTGAACAAAACTCTAATAAATTAAAAATTTTCAATCTTTATGTTTTAATTTGTTTTCTTTGTTATTAATAATATCCTTGTGATTGAACACCATAAAATTAGAATTAGGGTTTGTGGGAAGTACGTACACTAAAACTACAAGCATGAATAATTAGTTATAGAGATATAATTAGTTATTTATGACACCGTGAGTTAATTAGATTTTAAGGGACTTGGTTAATAATTAAGAGACTGCCGAATAATCATTATTAATTAAGTATGGTGTTATTTTTTTGATAGGCAATTAATACGATAATTTGTTTATTGATATTTAAAACTAGATTATTTATAATTATATTAAAATAATTTTAAATAGGTAAATCCTGACATTTTAACATTTGCATCTATTATTTTCTTGTAAACTTTTATTATTTTATTAAATTTTGATTAGTTGAATACAATTTATCTTATTGTTCTTAAAATTTGAGTTCTCAATGTAAAATTAGTGAGTTGTATTTTTGAGTTCAACATCTTAAAATATTTTCATATTTTATTACAACAATTGACTCTATGCACTTGCAAAATTATCCATCACCTAAATCCAAATTATGTTAACACAATTCTATTTTTTTACTGATCATGTAAACCCAAACCAAGGTAACTCAATTCTATTTTTTATTTACTTAATTATATTCTTATAATTAACTTAATGTAATATAATCTTTTTTATCATTTTATATTGTTAATAATCAATTAAAATATTAATGATCTCCTAAATTAAATTATAAGATGGGTTTAACATCATGATAACCCAAAAATGAAAATTACAATTGCCAAAATTTTTTCAAATGAAAATACTAAAAGAAATTAATAAGACCAAGAATTAAAGAATTTAAATCCAGGTAGGGGTATGGTTGTTGTTGCTGGGTCATGATGAAAAACAAGTTTATCAATTAGAGTTGACGAAGACAACAAAGTCAATTTTGAAAAGCTTGGTACATTAATTCTCACGTTATAAATTATAACATTTTAATTATTAAAAAATTTACAATTATTTTTTAAATATTTTTATAATTAAAATTATAATTGTAACGAAGAAAACAAGTTGTATAATTCTAGAAATGTGTTCTATCTATTGAAAATAGAAGTGTTCTAGATGACAAACAAATAGATGGAAATAGACGACATCCAAAGTTAGAATTTATGGAACACCCAAGTCAATACGGAACTTTGTGGAAGAAGAGATACCCAAGTCAATACGAAAATTAGTCTTCTTTTCTTAAGGAAGAAATTTTTCATCAGTGCAGAGACATTATTTTTATTTTTAAATAAAAGATACACTCAAAAAATTAGTAAAATAATATAAAAAAAAAAAATTAAATTAAGATACACTCATATGCTGTATAAAATTTGTCAACATGATTTGGGGGAGAAGACAATAAGGCGTAAAATTTGTCATCAATAAGATGTACCAAATATTCCAATTAATTCAGATAATATAAATATATTACAAGACTAATTGGAGATTAGTAATTGATTCATCTTTTATAAATGACTACCCTGAAATTTCAGATGTGAAGGAGTAACATATAAGAGCAAGTAGAAAATATCATATAGTCTGCCTGAGTTCAGCGTTTGTGTCCATTCAGTTCCTTAATCGTGGACATATATGACTACAAATTCAAATATGAAGGGATCTATATGATAGTTTCAACATTTCGGTTTCAGCCTATTTAGACTTTTTCATAGACTACTATTATCACTGTCAAAACAACTTATTTTAATAACATTGAATAATAAATAGTAATAAAAAATATTTAATACAAATTCAACACAAACATATGAATTCAACTGTAATATCATCGATAGTTAATATATTATATTAAAATAGAAAAAATGATAAATTCATCCCTACAACTTTTTAAAATGACAAACTTTTTTTACAAGTACGTTTAAAATAAAATCTTTCTTATAATTTTTTTAAACGACAAATACTCTCTTATTAAAAAATAAAATATAGTATTTTATCGTATAAATTTTGTATTTTTATTATATGAATTATTGACTTTTATCTTATAAATTTCTTAAAATAAAAAATAATTAAATTCAATTATAATTGTAATATTTTAATTTATAATTTCTTATAATAAAATTATATAGTAGTTTTAAAAATTAAATATAAAATACTTTTATTTCATATTTATAAAAATTATGAATTTTATTTTATTTTATAACTTAAATTTTAAATTTTTTATTTTATTTTTACTTTTAAAATAATTTAAATATTTTATTTAAATTATTAAATGACTATAATATTTTATATTATATTAAAATTAATTTATAATTTTATATTCATAATTATCTTTGAAAGAAATTTATTAAACATAAATATAAAATTATAAATTAATTTTTTATCTTATAATCCTTTATACTAAAAAAATTTATAATTTAATTTTTTAAAATTTAAATTTAAAATATTGTTATTTTAAATTCATAAAATATATAAATTTCCGGTTGTTTTATAATTTAAATTTATAAAATTATAAATATAACATTATAATTTTATATTATTTAATAAATTTCTTTAAAAATATTTATAAATATAAAATTATGAAATAAATTTTTTATAGTATAAATATTATAGTTTTTCAATAATTTAGATAAAATTTTAAATTATTTTTATTTAATTTTTAAAAATAAAATGAAATAAAATTTTTATAAATTCAAATTATAAAATAGAAATAAAATTTATAATTAAATTTAAATATAATTATACTTATAAATTAAATATTAATTTTTTATTTTATAATAATTT